>WBNH01003138.1:394788-642450 GCA_013401255.1 Urocolius indicus | reverse complement strand
AAAATAGGATTTGCTCTAATGCAGTCTCATCTTCTTGTTTATTTCTTAATATTTCCACTCTCTGTAACTATGTAGGTCAAGCAGATCAAATTAATTTCAGTGCATCTGTCCTAACACCAGTAACATGTAGGTTAAATGGCACTGATGCTGGGCTCTCTGAGTGGCAATATGGCTCCATTAGCTCCCTGAACCGGAATCAGTTCGACCCACTTATTAAACTTCAGCTTTACAGACAGCATTTCATAATCTGCTTAGAACTGCATACCTGATCTCAAAATTCTCTTGATGCTCCTAATTCCAGACCTCTGGCACTCTCAGACAATGCAGAAGACAGACTACAACAGCAGGGTGCAGAAAACAGTCGGCATAGACAAGGAGGAGGCGACACGCATCTGCTTGGCACCACTGTGGCTGCAGCTAGCACAGTTCAGGCTGGAAATCTGTCCTTTCTGCGTGAAACATTTACAAACCAGACTTAGATAATTTACTGCTAAAGGCAACCTATGTCTAAGTGTTTTCTTGGGGGAGCCTAGCCCAAAATCTGGCTGGCAGAAATGCTAGATGCTGGGGCACTCCACGCTCACCTGTCAGCTTTGGAAGTTGCCAATTCAATGTAAACCCAACCCAAGTTGGCTGACAGAGGCAGTCTCAAGCCCCTTCCCCCACATTCTGGGAAGCAAGAACCTGACATCACTTCTTAAGCAAGCACAAGTGGGGTTACACAAAATTTGAATCAAATCTGCTTTGAAGATAGAAAGCCCCCAATGGATGCAACTCCATTCCTTCTCCTGCTTGGATGTGCTTGAGTAAAAACTCAGCCATGTTCTGTCCCTCCCATACAAGCAGCCCCAGAAGCTCAAGGAGAGCTGTGGCCACTCCCCTCCCCATCCTCAGGCAGCACCTTCTCCTCAGGGACATCCTACTGCTGCTTCCTCCTGAGAGCTCCCACCACCAACCCAGCCATAGCCTGGGATCCTCGCCTGCAGCATGTGTGGTCTTAACCCTTTGGGTAGTTGGAAAAGAAAAGCCTGTCCAAAGGACAAAGGCATCCCAGATGTTCCTTTCTGGGATCACCTCCCTTCTTTCTTAACACGCTTGGAAGGACTTCTCATCTGCCCAGCACAGCACCCGCCAGACAGACCCTTATTCATCAGGGAGAAGCCAGGAGCCAGCTGTCAGACCTGTTTACCTCTTCCCTCTGAACAGGCTGGAAATTCATTACGTGTCACACACAATCCTTTTCTATTTTTCCTCAGTGAGTACAGATTTATCTGAATTATTGCATCATTTGCAGAAAACAAAGATATTATTCTGAAATGCAGTGGTGAAGGAGAAAGGCTTTCTGTGGGTGAGCGAGAAACCCAGGACTTGACAGGACTCCCCACTCAATGGGCTCCTTGTAGGGAAGAACTCAGTGCATCACTTTTGATCAATTGTACTTTCAAGTCATTTTCCTATTTATGGGTGACTAAGAAGACACTCAAGCTAGCAAAATAATTCATGTTTGTTTGCACAGGCAAACCCCAATTGAATAACACAGCCTGTTCTCAACTACAGTCACACATTACCAAAAGTGCATTTAAAGTCACTCTTTGGAGAAAATTCACAGCGTGAACGTCAAAATGCTCCTTTTGTTCCTCTCAAGTGAGAACCTTTTCCAAGATGTGTGTGATACACTTCACACTCCACTAAAGAACACACCTCGCACCTGGAGTTCTCTTACTCCTACTGAGAACTGGTGAAGTCGAAACTTCCATTCCGCTCCCAAGGCCCAAAACAAGGTTCTAGTAAAGCTGCACAACAGCATGGGAGGAGATGACTGACTACTGCATTGAATCAAAGCTTCTTCTGACCATCCAAGGGATTAACACATAGATTTCAGGGCTCTTAAGAGCCAGAAAAATAACAAATGGGAATTACAAGGGAGAAATTCAGATACTTTATGGCAAGAGAGGAACTTTGTTTAAAAGGAACCTTCAACCTCTTGTTTTAGGAAGAAAGCTAAATGGCTTTTTTCACTGAGATGATCTTCTGATATTCCTTTCAAAGAGCACATTCTATAAGCAGAGTATATTGCAATATCTGAATATTCATCTTGCAACAATAGCGATTGCCCCGAGTCTCTCTGGATTGTTACTCACCCAATAAGACCACTCTTTTCCCCATGCTATTCTTCATCTGATGATCTTCTTCTGCCACTCTCCATTCCCCACCCTGAGCCTCTCTCATTTATCATCTCCCTCATTTACCTCCTGATTGATTCCATCTGTGCTGCTGCCTCCTTAATTGCTCTCCATTTCCCACCTGCTTTAGCCTTCCTCCCTCTTCAGATATGCTGGATTGCTAACTTGGGGGCATTACTTTTCTTCTTCTCCTTTTTTCTTCTCTTCTCTAGAAGGAATAGCATTAACTTTCTTCTATACTGATAGTTTGATCCTTTCAGGTTCATATCCAATTGTATCAGAAAACAGCAACAGGTGCTTCAGAACTATTGTTTTCACCAACTGCTACCATTTATTACCTGGCTTACTGTCAATACCTTCACCTCAGAACAAGATATCTCAGCACACTGGGAAATCAAACCAGGCTTGTGCCTCCAAAGGGAAGATTTTCATAGAATCGTAGGAGCATAGGAGGACATAAAAAACCCCACCACCACCACTCCCTCAGGGCATGAATATGGAGCCCCAGAAGCAAGGGAGAAGGAAAATAATTTGAGTGTCATTGGAGAACACTCTGATCTCCCCCATGGAGCAGAGGGAAGGATGGCTTTGTGGTCAGGGCTCTCACAGGGACTTATGTTATCAAAGTTCACTGCACAGCTCTCATAGATTGTTTTAAAGGATCACAGGCAATTCCCTTAATCTGTTATGCCTCTCACTTTTCCATCTGCAAGAGCGAGATAATACATCTTTCCTCCAATCCCCTTGGTTTTTTTCCTGCTTAGATGGTAAATTCTTTAGAGCAAGGACTGTCTCATTGTGTCTTTAAACAAAGCCTTAGTTCTGGTTAAGGTCTTTCAAGTGGATGATAAACCCCCCTCAAACAACCCCACCCACAAGAAAACAAACAAAGTGGCACCCAAGCAGGATTCTGCCTGTGCTTCTCAGGAGCACACATGGTTCAGGTGCTTGTGTTTACCTTCCCTGCAGCCTCAGAAATGGCTTTAAGAATTATTTTTGTGCTTTCTTATGACTTTAAATGGAAAACAAAGACTGACAATGTTGAAGGCATAGATAGATAGATATAAAAAATAGTCTAATTTTTTGCATCTTATGTGTGTCCTGAATTTAATTTTACCCCAAAATGCTCTGAGGGGATTTGTGTAGTTATTTTAATAGTCCTAATTTTAAATCCATTTAAATGTATTTATACACCTTCAGACCAAACCCATTCAGGTATTTATGCCACAGTAATGAATTGTATTACAGCAATGTATACACAGAAATAAACTCTTTCCTTTCGTAGAGCACATCTTAGCACCTATTTATAAGATCAATAGTTAAGTTCATTGGCAGGCAGGGAGTCAAGGGACCTTTAGCAAACTAGGACATTTGACACAGCTATTGGAGAAGATGCACACTGAGGGAGTCTTTCCTATTTTAACGTCAGGAAATTAGAAATGTTATGACGAATTCCACTTTTCCCCCCCCACATCTTTCATCAAAGCCTTTGGAGAAAGGTCAGTATCTAAACTTGTTGTTTTAAAATGCCTACTGCAATTTGCCTTACTGTGCTAACTGCAAGGAAAGTTCCCACAGCCTAACAACAGAACAATCCTGGGGGACTCTCCCTTATTCCTCATTGTCAACAAATTTCAGCTTCTGAAGGAAAAAAAAAAAAACCCTGAGTATTTCATAGGCATTGTAATGAGGATGATGGTCACAGTAAGCATTATGTAAAGTGTTTACATTTCATGCTTTCTCTGAACTGGGAGCTCCCTGAAGTCTGGGGTAGCCTCAATGTGCTGAAATGAATTGTTTAGTTATTTTACATTTTCAAGCTATCCCTCTATTTTCTTATTTTAGACAAAACTCTTTGCTGAATTCGACCCACATTTCACAAAGGTTCCACTCCAGTGCCCCTGGCTTTTCTTGCTGCAGTGAGCAAGAGCTCGCTCACATCCGAGCATTTAATCTCTTTACTGCTTAGTCAGATTCCATCCCAGAGCCAAGAAATAGGGTGCCGCTGCTGTCCTGGGGATGTCTGATGGCTACGAATAATAATTAGCATCCCATCTCCAGAATAGGTGATTTTTACAGCTTCACGATACTCCAGCTGAGCTAGTGGGGCAGAACATGCTTCCATAGAGGTGATGCACTGGCCACAACATCAGCAGCTGTGGGCGAGGATGCTCCAGCACTGGCTGCCCTGCCTGTATTAACGAGGTAAAGCCAGAGGAAAGCAACCCACAGTTATTTGGCTCCAATTACGGAGCTACTGCAGTTTAGGAGAATGAGCAATGCCAGTAGCATCTACCCAGCCCATCCTTATTAAACACCATGGAGAGGGTGAGAGGTCTGACCTGCTCTGCCTGGGAAGCACATCTCACTCCCCACCCAAAAGGGATCAATGTGTACTTCCTAGAAAGAAAATCCACTTCCAGCTCACTTTGAAGCATCTCCTTCCATGTCACTACCAAAGGACTTCAGCCCTGTTGGGATCCTGTAGCAGCCCTGAGAGGTTAAGAGAATATTTATTCTGATTTCCAGGAAGTCAGAATCAATCTGAAAAGTAACTGAAAATCCCTGGACAGTAACTACCAGATATTCGATCTACATTTCCAAGTTGGGTTCAATCTTCTCGAGTTACAGTTGCGAAACCCCTGGCTATCTAATTCAGACAAAGCAATAAAGCTGCACTCTCAATGATTTTAACTTAATGCAATTAACCTTCAAAAGTCACTTTTCCAAACAGAGCAGATTTATCTGGATTTGAATTTCAGTTCTTGTTCAAAGACTAGGGAACAGGTTCCTCCCTATTATTCAATTTGGCAACGATAATAAAAACCTCCTTGACAACTATAACAAAACGGCTCTGATAAAGCCTGAAACCTTTTTGAAAATGAAACACACAATTTCCCTGTTTGAAGCACAATTCCCCAGAGAACATTTTTTAACAGATATAAGAGAAACTGTTGCTTTAAATCTGTTAATGTAAAGAACTGTGTATGAGCACAGTCTGTGTGAAAACCCAGACTTTAAGAAAAGCGAGAGGAAAACTAGTGGGTGGAGAGAGCAGACAACTTAAATGCAGTGTCTCATTAGGACAATTACAGGAGTCAATAAAAACTGGCAAAACTGAAAAAAAAAAGACTCACTAGGCTGCTTGGTTCAATTTAGTTCAGAGGCAGAGAGGTCAGCAAGAGCCTGTAGTCATCTCCTTTGATTCCCAGGGTGTGGATGACTCCCCATAACTGCCTTTCTTCTCTTGCCATCTAAGCGTGCCTCTCCTTGTCTGCTGACAGCTACTCACCAGCCTCTTGCTTTGTCAAATAAGTCTATAATCACGTATCTATAATGTACTTTTAACAACATTAATTAAGAGCAGATAAACTGTCATGTAAGAAACAGTAACATGCATTAATTAAGGTTAGTCCTACTCTTACTCAATGCCAGCCTTAATCTTCCAGGTTTTCTCATCAATACCTTATCATCGTAATGCCAGAGAGGAATTAATGCACTGAGAGGATGTCAACTATTTGAAGAGGATCAAGCACTTGGGATGCCAAAATAACCAACTGCTGGATTAGTGAACTAAATATGAGACAGAGAGGGAGAGTCAAAAAGTGCAAAACCACGGAGGCGACGGGTCCACATGGCTCCCCAGCTGAGGTCACTGATGGGACACCTGAATTATCCTCAGGCACTCTGCCTCACACACCATGTGAGCACCATTGTAATCCAATTTCAACAGCTTTTTGTGGTAGTGAGTGCTTTTAAATTGGAAAGCATGCCTCTTCTTTAACATCTACCTTTACTTGTCAAAGCACTGAAATCCACCAAGTCAAAATTTAACAATCGCTTATAAACATTTACATTCAAGCTTAGGCTCCTTCCCATACTGGAGAAAACCTTGAGAATTGTCCTGAGCATCTTCTGGCACATTTAGATCATTGCCATTTTCCTGCCTTTGCCACTGTGCCCGCATGCTTCATGCTCCGACCTTCTGTAGCCAGGAGTGACTGTCAAGAACTTACACTTCCACTCAAATAACTGCAATTAATTCAAAACAATTAAAACGTCACAGTGTTTCTGAGTTTTCAGCCTTTGGGGGGGGGGGGGGGGGGCTTATGTCTGCAAATTTTTTTTAAAATCTGAAGTTTTCAGTTTTTCTGACCCGATAGGGGACTTTTTGCCAAAAAATGCCAGTCCTCAAAATCTAAAGTGTATGAGCACGATTCTCCTTTTATCTAGACAGCTTTATCTCTTGCTTTTTCCTGTCTCATGAGGACCTCCTAGATGTTGGTTAGACACATTACCAGCACAGCTGTGGTGGCTGCTCCCCAGAATAATATTCTTGTCAACGAGATGTGAATTTACAAACTCACTTGAAGATATATAACTATAAAGTGCAAAATGGGAGAAAATTTTCAACTAATTAACCTCAGAAGTTCATTTTCATACAAAAACAAACAAACAAACAAACAAACAAAAAAACCCCAAAGCTCAAACATATTTGCCTTCCTGTGCTGCCCAGATGGGCTGTGGAGTCTCCTTCTCTGGAGACATTCCAAACCCAGCTGGATGAGTTCCTGTGTGACCTACTCCAGGTGGCCCTGCTCTGGCAGGGGGGTTGGAAAGGATCAAGGTCCCTTCCAGCCCTTGAGGTTCTGTGATACTCTCAGGATCCATCCAAAATCTCCATGGGGTGGATTTTGACAGTGTTGTGAGTTCAAACTGACATCAGCCAGCTGGTTCTAACTGAACTCCACTAACAACCTCCTGCCTTTTTAGAAGCTGAGAAAGCCAGGTTTTACTTCTAACACTTAGAGATAAGGTTTCTTACACAAAAGTTATAGATATCACTGATTCCCTTTGTGCTGCAAAAAAAGGGCCATTAATCCTCATGGGTTAAGACTCATAGCTCCGTGTTCATCCACATTGCCCCTGATTGATGCCCAAAGCTGCTTTAGACACAAGTAGTAGCCAATGCACAAACCAAACTTCATCACAACTCTCTGCATCTACCATTATGTCAAAGCTGATGACAACACCAGCACCATCTGACCAAAATGGTACTTCATTGCCAAAGTAATATGCATCGTTCTCCTGATCAACTGGGATCCTCAAGCCAAGCAATGGTATGTTGAAAAGCCAGCAATCCTGACAGCCAGAGATTAATCCTTGGTTAAAAGCTGACAGCATTTTCCTTTGCATAAGACATTTTACTTGATTAGTTTGTTAGACTATTGGCAGGGTTTGTCTCCTTTCAAAGCTGTGGAAGAAAATGTTGAGTTGGTTACTTAAGGGCAGGTTTTGTGTTCACCTCTGAAAGACAATGAGCAGAATCCTAAGGTAAGGGCGATCTCAGCAGTTCTGCTGACAAATTCACTCCAGCCAAAGAAACAGCTCTTTGCACTGTCAATACAATAATTTGTATGTTCTTAGTTTTACACTGGCAGTTAGAAGCTTCAGTTGAGGTCAAAACTTTGATAGACAGCTTTGCGGACACATATCATTAGGATAGCCCTCACGGCACACAAATTTGGTGAGCTACACCCTGATTTCTATGACAGGGTATATGACAGGTCAAAAAAAAACCCCAAACAATGTCTTCCAAATATTTCGTATCATACCTGTGATGCCTGAAGTTAAGATAAGCAGTATGCCTTAAAAAAAACAACCCAAGGTGAAGTGCTTTGTGGGGTTTGCATCTGACAGTGGGTTTGGGTTTAAGAGTACACACTACACTCCAACCGTTAAGGAAAACAGACTATGTCAGAAATCTGATCTGTAATCTAGTCCCAACAGATTTCATATGATGCAAATATTCACAAAGTAAAGCAAGTCCTATAGAACAGCTGTGTTTTGGGGTTTGATTGCCCCACCACCCCTGGCCTGGCTACCAGCAGCCCCTCAAAGCAACCAGACGAAAAGAAGTTCAAGTCTGAGACTGTTCTTTGTCCAAATTCAGAATAAAAATAAATGTCATAAGAGGAGGTGTATGAGAGCAGTAACTTTGCTCCCCCCTGCAGCTAGCTGCCCTGGCTGAGCTCACAGCCTTCCATTCCTGGCACAACTCAAGGCCCATTAGGACCAATTCCCATCTGTCTGAGAGCTCTGTATCTTCAAGTCCATTTTCTACCTGGTTTCTGTGTTTAAAATTGGTAGCCTTTGTAAGAGTATTTTGTCCTGTGCAGTGACAGGCTGTC
This sequence comes from Urocolius indicus, assembly GCA_013401255.1. Taxonomy (NCBI): domain Eukaryota; kingdom Metazoa; phylum Chordata; class Aves; order Coliiformes; family Coliidae; genus Urocolius; species Urocolius indicus. Next base: position 634,076 of record WBNH01003138.1, on the reverse strand, counting down.
ATTTATCCTGAATATGCCCCTTCCCTGTGATAAGCAGCCCAGCTGTTTCACTAAGCACTGGAAGACATGCTGTAGGTTTCCAAGGGAGTCAATCAGTCCTGTATCATCCACCAGCCTCCAGTGTCACCAGGGGAACTCCACAGGCCAGGAGAAAACACTCCCAGTGCAGGAGAGCCAAAGCATCACTAAGTTGCCCACTGGCTAACCAAAGCTGACAGAGATGTAGTCATCCCAGAGGAAACAAGGAACTGAGCTTAAGGGACTGCAAGCACAGACCATGGGACGAGGATCACCCGAGAGCATCAGTGCAGTAAGAAGACTGACCACAGACAGGGTAATTAGTTGTAACTTTAATTTTCACCATTGAAACACACTTCAAGAGACCATCACCAGTTAAAAATCAAATGTGTTATGAAGTTTTACAGCAAGAATCAATATAATGATTTGGATTTCAGACACAGGCTGGGATAAAATGAAAATGAAAGCAACTGGAAACGTGCTTTATTCCCACTTCCTGGCTTTGACAATCCCCAGCTCCTCCAAAGCCCAGGGTGCGTTTCCACTCTTCCACAGCTCACGCTGCATCAAACCAATGCTAAAGCCCAGACTCCATCTCACCTCCCAGCAAACCACAGTACCACCAAGATATTTTCAGGATACCAGCTATAACACAAAACATAAAACTGAGAGGTGAAGCATCAGAAACCTCAGTGCAATTTCATTTCATTCAGTCACTGGCATTTTTAATTTGTCTTCATGGAGCATATGAAAAAACTCCAATTCTCAGCCAGAAAACATGACAAAAAGATTCACGAGCAGTACAAAGTTTAATTGAGAGAGATGGCGTTTCCTCCCAGCTGTGTGTTTAAGCTATACCTCGTTACTTTTCCTTATTTTTAATGTGTGCCATATTCACTATTTAAGTGATAAGAGTTAACATACTCTTCAAAAGCAGTCAGAAAGACAAACAGAACACTGTTAATTTGGCTAGTTCAATGATACCTTTATAATGCAACAAGAAAAAAAAATCCCTTCATATCATGAAGCCAGCAGCATCTTATCTGAAATTCACCCTGGAGATTAGGATCAACTGTCAGACCAATTTTCTAGACTGCTTAGGAGTGAGGAACAGGGGAGGGAGGGAGGGAGGGAGGAGAAAAGAACAACATGCATTCATTGCTAAAAAATTCAATTTAAAAAAGTGTTAAAAGGAAAACCAAAGCAATGTGTATAAATAAAGCACTGCATAAAACTGTAGATAATCGTTTCCTGCACAGAGGTACCACAAGTCAGCAATTTCACCCTGTGGAACTATTTTTGGTAACTTCTTGCAACTTTCTGCATAGTTTTAGAGGATGAATGACAGGCCTCAGGTACTTTGCTGCCACAGCACTTCCTTGCCCCATTCCCTGCCAGAGGAGCCCCAGATCTGCTCCAAGGTCAGGCTGCAGTGCCACAGCTGACAGCCCAGATCTAACTCTGCACTTGGCCTCTTCACTGGGGCTGGAAAGAGTTTTGAGCTGGTATCACGTGCTAGGCTGTGATAATCAGGACAGAATCATTCCATATACAAATGTGAAGTGCAGGATTCCAGCACAGCATCAATGCTCTGTCTCACACACGTGCATTTGTCACCAACATAGCCACACAATGCACATCTGATTAAGTAGCTATTATTTCACTAACAGATGGATCTCTTGGAGAGAGCAGCAGCAGCAGCTTTGCTTGTCTTGAGCAGGACATTTTGTAGAAGAGTTATCAGTCTCATTCCTTAGTGCTTTTGTGCTTAGAGATATTTATTTTCTTCTAAAACTTCAGAAGATTCTTCCTGAGAAAATAAGCCCAGGCTCTGGAGGCTTCTTCGGGAACTATTTGACTCTAGGAAAATACATTTATTACACGTGGAGGGGAAAAAATGTGACTTCTTTCTTTTCTTTATGGATTTAATGCCCTTCACAGCTTACCATGTCACAAAAACCCATCCACAGGGAGGGAAAGCTGCCTTTCCATGGCCTTCAGCACTTCTGCTCTGCAGCTCTGAGCAGCATCCACCCGGTCCCACGCTGGGATGTGTCTCCATGTCTTACAGACTCACTCCAGCAGCGTTCCCGAGCATCCTCCATAAAGCTTGAAGAAGTCATTTCTCCATTTCTACACAGTAGCTAACAAAGTGAAAACAAGCTGTAATTCCCTGAGGGCTGGTGCCATCATGGTTGCTGCAGGCAGATGGAAAATTATTTGTGGCAACTTCCCAAATCCCATATAGAAAATTGTGTCAACTTCCCAAATCCCATAAAGCACACAAATCCCTTTGCCTAGGACAGTAACACCCTGGTACGGGAGATGTTTTCAAGCACTGATAACAGGCAGGGAGCTCCCACTTGCCACAGACTTTCTGGGGAATCAAGACCTTTCCTAACTTTGAAAATGCTTCACTGTAGTAATAGTACACCCACCTGGAAAAGACAATTTCCTTTGCATCACTGACACTCTGAGATTTTCTTTCTTGCTGTCAGATAGAAAAATGACAAAACCACAAAAAGTCACTTAATTAATTTTTATTGTCAATATAATGTCTGTGCATTCAAGGAGGTACCACAAAATTACCTTCTTCAAAAATCACTCAAATCTCTATTAGGGCTGGATTTTGTTTCTATAAAAGTAACAACTTCCAGCCAAATCTGAGTTGACAGTTTCCCTTTAACTTTTGATTCGTTCCTGCCATTCTTTTATTAAATAGGATTTGGCCTTCATCCTACCTATTATGACTCTATCTTGATGGGATCAGCATAGAAAACAACCCTGAGCACTTAGTCCTGTCTCTCCAGCAGGAAGGCACTAGCACAGCTGACAGTGGTGGTGATGCTGCCTCTGCTCTCGTGAGCTGTCATGACATCCAAGACAATGAGGGAACATATTAGCTTCAAGCCATCCATTATGCTAACCAGTAACTCACTGGTTTATAGTAATCTCTTTATTGTGCACTGCCTTGAGAAACAACCATACTCTAAGGGCATCTCAGTACACTTGATGCCCCAAAGATCATAGAACTGGAGAACGTACCCATTTCCAAAGGGGATAAATGCAGAGAAAGCCACAGCCTCAGCTGGTGTAAGCTGTCAGAGCTCCACTGACATCCATTAGCCATAAACTTGGTCCACAACCATACAAAATCACTTCTTTAAAATGAATAACCCGGATATGCCCTCAGCCCTTGTTAACCAGTAAGAGACGGGGGGTCCTCCGGGAAGCTGTGGTACCAACGCATGCTCACGTGAGTGTGGGCAGGGTGGGGAAGGCTATCCCTGGGGGTAGGGATAGAAAATGCAAGAGAAACAGACACAATAAGGAAGGCAACAGTACTCCTGAGAGGCCTTTAGCAGCTCCATTTCATGTACAACAGAAGGACAGGAAGGTAAGGAGGCAGCCCAGGTTGTTCTGGCTGCATCAGCAGAAATTCAGGGTCTGAACTTTGAAGTGTTATGGGGAGAGCAGCGGCTGCAAGGATTGGACACAGCCAGAGCACGTGTTACAGCACAGGAGAGGTGCTTATGGACCTGAGTGTCAAAGAAGATTCAGATGCTGAAGGCTGGGGACTGGGCAATCAATGGAGAATGTAACACAGTGAATACTAAACTCTGTGCTGTCCTTGAGATCCACAAGATACAGGCTGATACATGGGAGTCGATAAGTTGCCTCTAATTTTTAGTTTTAAGGTGGAAATTCAGTACTGAGATACATGGGATACAATGCCAGGATTCAAGATGAGCACTAGAGATCAATCAAACATCTGCAGCCAGCTGAGCTCATCCTGAAAAATAAACAGACACTCTTTGTTCCACTTTTAGTCTATAAAAGATACACTTCTGTCTGTCCTTGGTGTTTCAAGGGTGTTACATAGGGTCTTGTGTTACTGGGCTTAAGCTTTAGTGGTCTCTGCTATCACAACTGAAAACAAAAATGCTGATGAAGCTGACCACCCACCTTGTGTTTATCAAACAGAGGGACTGAGGAAGCAGCAAATACGTGGCTCTCCCAGGATAAGGGGCCATACTTTCAGCAAAGAGGGAATTTGCCATCAGGCTTTTAGTTGGTATAGTCAAGATCCCTTAGGCAACAGCAGGTAACTTGTCTGTGTTTAGATACCTGAATATAAATTTGCATTCACAAAGAGCACAGATTTCTAGATGGATTGCAAAAGTGAACTCAATCTCAGCAGCATTTTGACAGCCCATCAGGCAGTGGTGGGTGCCACAGTGTGCACAAACCGGGAATGCCTCCTCCCCAAAAGCCTCTGAGCTCTCAGCACCATCACAGCAGCTTTGGCACAACCAGCACCTCTGCATCTCACAATTTGCATTTCATCTGTGATCTCATAATAAGGAGCTCATTTGTTGCTGCTGCTGGAAATAGAAGCCTGCTGCAGCTCTTGAAGCCCAAATCCTCCATTCTTGGAGAAAAAAAATTGCCTGCTGTCCCGCTCCTCTTGCTGTATTGAACGTGCCAACAGCTGGAGATCCTGCAGAGATGGAAATTCCTCCCATGTCGCCAAGTGCTGCAAGAGGTTTACAAAGCAATTGCACTCAGCTTCTACTGTGTGCAGAAATACCATGCATATAATTATGAGGCTGGATTTAATGACATTGAAACAAATCTCCATTCTGATGAATGCATAATTACTGTTATTAAAATATTTATGAAATAATAAATTTATTAGAAAATCTTGTGCATGTGAGCTTGCAGAATGTGCTTCACTCACATTCTGAAATGGCAGCAGGGAAAACAAACTTGCAAGGCACCAAACCTGAGCATTTCCATCAGAGACGATGTAGACACAAAGGTCTCCTGAGATGCTGAACCCTCAGCCCTCTCCATCAAAGATACTGAGCAGAGAGAATTGGGATTGTATTGTTTCCTGCATTGGGGAAATGTTCAGTTCCCTAAACAAGGGCTACTGTGGAAGCAGCCTTCTTGTGGGATTTTCCTTGGGCTGTTTTTGAAGACAGGTAGTCTAGACTGGAAATGCGTCACTGGGACGAGGCAGAATTTAAAATACCCACTAGTAACCAGTCAGACCTTTGGAAATGTAGGCTAGGATCTCAAGCTCAAATGCTGCAGAGATGGAGTTTCACAGGTCCCAGCTGAGCTAAGGTTAATCTTGCAGATAAATCTCTCCCACAAAACCATCCAAACCCTCTCCTGTTTTTACCCTGCCTCCAGCATGGACAAGGAGAGCAGAAGGCTTGCTTCAGGAAGAAGATACCCACTGCACCCTGCGTTGCACTTAAGCCTCATTGCCTGCTGTGAAAGTACAGTCAAAACAAAGCCAGGACAATTCCCAGCACAGAGGATAAATGCTGATTATTGATGGGGAGGAGGGTGGGGGGGAAACAGTCTTCCCTGGAGGTTGTAGAATATTCTTCAGAAGAGTTTAAAAAGTAAAGTTATCCAAGTATCTGCTAGGAACAGTCTGGCTCCCTGGGTCCCATCTCTGATCAGTGACCACAAATACAGAGAACAACCACTGAAGGAGTCAGTGTCAGGAGCCTCAGCAATAACCTCTGTCCCCAGAAAACAGGAGGAGAGCTGTTGAGGTGCTGCAGCAAGAGGCTGAGGGGATGGTACCAGGACAAAGGGATGCCTGAAACTATCCAAGCAAAGCAGACAGATCCCCATTGACAGCTTGCTGCCTTCTCACCAACATCAGCCAGTGCTGGAGAATCCAAAGAAAATGTTGGGAAATTGTGCTAGGAGAAGCATGCCTTTCTGTCCTCTACAGTCTTTGGATTTATAGTCCTATATACCTATGGGCACTCTTCTAAGAAAAAACATACTGAGGCCTTTGTGTAGTATAGTCATAATGGCTGCTATAAAAATCCCATGCAAGGGTCTATATTCACTTCTACACCGTCACTTCTACAGCTGAAATTTGGTTCATGAACAGAAAGGGTGACTTTTCCCAGCCAGCCCTGCATAGCCCTTACAACCACATGACATCTAATTTTTTCCCCATGCCAACGAGGTTGCTGGGATGGCCCTTCAGCTCCCACAAAGGCTGCAGCACTGGCAGGGCTGATGCTCCCTCATCCCATGGGACTCGAACCCCTGAACCCCACCAGCCCTGCCAGGCTATCACCTGCTGTGGGCCACAAAAATGTGCAGCCTCTAACTCTCCAGCCTCTAGACAGAGGTTTGCATCAACTCACCTGAGCAGAACCTGGATCACAGTCATTTTTCAGGACAACTACATCCTAAGGTTTTGGCTTTGTCAGCAGTTGTTATACCCGCAAGTGAAAAGTCAAAAACAGCTGTAAAACTGTAAAAGCAAGATCTAAGGACATATCTACAGCAGGCAGGGGAGTACAGGGACCACACCAAAGCCAGGTCCACATTATCTGCCTTTTGAACTGGAGGCAGCAAAGCAGCTCCAGCAAGGCACTGCCCTTGGGCTAAGGCAAGCAGCCCTGTGCCAGTTACCTGCTGACAGGGAGGTTGTCTACCTGAGAATCCTCATGGCACTGATCTGGGCTTCCCCTACCAGGACAATGCACTGCTCAGTGACCACCTCAGCTCCTTCACCCTGACCTTGACTCTCCCTTTGATCCATTAGAGCAGCATCTAAGGCAGAGATGAAGGTGGCAGGCGCATTGCCAGCAGCCTGTCACAAAAGAAAGAGCCAGCACAGAAAGATGCCAGGACCCACAGAGCCACCCCAGGTGCTGTTGGAGGAGAGGGAGAGCTAGTTCTGCAGAGAATCTTCCTATCAGCACTGTTTCACCCTGCACCAGCCACACACTGACCTCTCCACACTCTTCATCGTTTCCCATCATGGTTTCTTCTCATTCTACAATCCCTGGGTAGGACAGACAAGCCTGAACACAATCCATTGGCTTCATTGCTAAACGCCTTTGAGGGAGCTATGTATCATTAAAACAAATCTTTTCTCTATTAATCACACATCATTGGTTCTTCTCAGTCCTAACATCACAATAATGTGAGAAAGACAGAATCAAAGAGCCAAACAAGGAGGTGTTGGCAGGTCAGCACCCTGACAGTAACAGCAGCCGACGAGAACAGAGCCCAGCTCTGTCCCATCCTTGCCCACCATGGCCCCACACTGCTGCCTGCTCTCCCCTTTCCAGCCTTATCCCTAGGCAAGACATTAAAAGTCAGGTCACTTACGTTTACAGCATAAATATCTATATATAAACACATACATACAAAAAATCCACCTACATACACACAGACAGGAAGCACAACCATCACCAGAATGAAATCTTGCAACCTAAGCTGCTCCACCCCTGCAGGTCAGGAGATCCTTTTAACAAAAACAGAGCTATTTGGTGTGCCCTAAATGGGGAAAAGACTTTATCTGTGAAGGCTTTGCACTGTGGTCCTGTGATGTGGGGACAGGGGAGAACTGTTACGCCATTCTTACATACTAATTGCTGTCACGTGAAGTCTCTGTTCCTGATGTAGTACGAGAGCGGGGAAGAAGCAGGCAAGCTCTGCAGGTATGAGTGTCACTCCAGCAAGGCGCAAGGTGTGGTGGTGATGGTGCAGGAGTGAGCAGTGGCCTGGGGCAGGGCAGGGCTCCCATATATCAGTGGTCCGTGCGTTTTTCTCAGCTAAATTGGTGATGATTCAGAACATCTCTACTGCCTCCACAAGAAGGGCTTTGTAGGACCTTGTGAATCACCAGGAATGATGAAGGCTTTAGAAATACTTGTTTTTCTTCAGATTTCTCTCTGCCTGGATACCCACTCCACCACACTAATGACCTGACTATATTGGATTCCATGCTCTCCAAACAGCCTTAATTACATGCTTCACATCTTCCAATATTATGATAAAACTCATCATGGTCCCATGTCTGGGACAGTCAGCATTGTCACTCATTGAGATTAATCTGAACATCACTAGAAATAGAAATAACAACATCTGATACTGTGATGCAGAGTATTGTGTTGGATGGTTTTAATGCCTCCAAGCCAAACTCATTTGACAGAATAAAACACAGGCTACAGTACAGGTAGTTTTAGGGTGTTAGCGTTACAAGATTAAAAAATCAGATCAATATTTCTTTCATAAAAATTAATGCCTTGAAATGATCCCTCCATTTGTCATTCCAAAGAGGTCACCCTGTTTCATTTCAAACAGTAAATTGGGAAATGCACAAATGCACTTGCTGAATACTTGCTTTCCCCAGAGAAGCTGATACATTGCAGCATCCCTCCTGTGCTTCTTTAAGTCAAGTTCAACAGGACAGGGGCTTAGCACGAGCCTTTGGCTTCAAATCCAGAACCTGCACAAACAGATATCCCAGATTCCCGTGGGAAACTCGAGCCAGAGGGAGGGACAATGTGTTTGCAAATGCTTCTGCTGTAGAGTCAAGGAGTTCTTAGACACTGATCAGGTGAGCAGCACAAAACTATTTAAGACCCAAACATTTGAGAAGAATCCCTTGAAGTTATGGGATCAGGCATTCTGGGAAGCAATTCTCATACAGCCCTCATCTTCCTTCCCCATACCCATGTTGCCAACCCAGCAGCAACAGGCACAGAGAGTCAAATCTCATTCCCTCAAGCCAGCAGCTGAGACAGAACCACAATCTCTATCACCAGCCATGGCAGCGACGCTGCAGCTCAGCCAGCCACAGCCTGTTGCTGCAGGCAGCCACCACCGCTTTGGCACGGAGGAAATCTTCCTTACTCTTGGAAAACGCACACCCTTTTCTAAGAAAGAAGCAGCATCCAGCTCAGAGCTGCACTTTCACACCCTGTCCCTTGCTGAACAGTCATGTTTCTACCAGCTTCCTTGTGACTAGAGCAGAAGGCAAGATTGCACCTTTCATCTTTCTCACCTGCTAGGAAGATGCCCACGGGTGGACACACAGCCAAGAGCCCCCTGGGGCATATGAGGGACTTCAGCTCACACTCCTGGTTTCATTGTACTCCTTTACCCCATGCTGGTTCTTAAAAGGTTCCTGGAGATGCTTTTTAACTGCCCTAAGGGCCAGCAGAGCCACCACTGCTACCAGCAAAAAAAGGTATTTAGACAAGAAAGAACAATAGTTGATTGCACCCACTGAGGACAGCCACCTGAAGCAGTAATTAGTTCATTAGGAGAGCCTGTAATGAGAAGTCTGCAGTTCTAAGGGAGCCCAAAAATGAGGTTTCTGGTATTAAAATAATAAGCCAGAAGTTAATGTGCTGATACTGCCCATGTGGCATGGTTCTACTCCAGAAAATACAAAACAGATGAAACAGTTGGCACTTTTTTTTTTTTGTCAGCACAGTTACTGAATCTCACAGAGTTCCATTTGTAAAGGAAAGCTCTGACCCTGGGAGGTAGCAATATCTTTTACAATGCAAAACTAGCAGCCTAAAGATGTGTTGCCTTGAACTCCCTGATGCCTTTGGAAACAGCTTTCCAAATTGTTTCTGGTTTATTTTTAGAGCAGATATTTAATTTACAGCCAGCATGCTATTTATTGGCATGCTCTGATGGAATGGTACGTTGAAAAAGTCACTGTATTTGACATACTTGAATATTTATGCATTTCCATCTCCACAGCCCACCACACACATTACCCCTTCTGCTGCATGGAGCTGAGGCCCTGCAGAAAGGCATCGGGAGAGCACCTCTGCCCCACACAGCCCTGCTCCCCACATCCACAGCCCCTGGGGGAGAGCAGCTCTTGATATAGAGGGATGTAGTCAGAAATGGCTATTTCACATTCTCATTCCTGCTCCTAGAAAGGATAAGTTTAAATAAGGTGCAAAACCAAAGAATTAAGGCAGAGGTAACCCTAGCTCAGCCTTTCCCAGGGTGAGCCATTGCCAACGAGACACAGCCTGTCTGCACGGTCCTCAGAAGCCACTCAAACATCCAACAAGGCTCTGGGGGGAGGATTTAATGCTTCTGAAGACAGGACCTTGGTGCCCAGCTGGGATGCTCCAGAGCATTTGCACCGGAGTAACTCGTACACAAACTCCCTGCCAATGCCACTGAACTCCGGTTCCTCCCACCCCTGCGATTCTGCAGGGCAGCTGAATCCCTCACTAGTTGTAATTTTGGAAGAGAAATCCTCACGTACTTGGTCTGTGGAGACAGACTGTCCTCAATGGCAATTCCCACTCCCACCTCCAACTCACCAACACATCTCAGGGTGACTCAGAGGGAGCAGTGACCTGCTCTGATTATGCCTGAGCCCCGACAGTGTCTCTCCATCAGCAGCAACACGTCAGTCTGAGGAGGCAGAGTTCGGGTTGGAGTTGCCCTTCGCTCCAGCAGCAGCTATGGGATCCGATGCCATCCCCACAGCTCCACCTAAATCTCCCCCACCACAACTATTCCCTTCCTCTTTTATCAAAAGTGTGACTCAGAGATAAATGAGGAGAGAGATGGAGAGGTGGAGGGAGGGACTTTTGCTTCCATCAGGCAGGAAAAAGCCCAAGTCTAAATGTAGATCCTTCACATGCTATTTTTACAAAAGGGAAGCTCCCACAAAGCATCAAACAGGAATTACTGGGATGAGTTAAAAACACAGGATCTCGTGGCTGGTTTCCTCCACTGATCAACCTGTTGACATTAGCTAAAGATGCTTCCAAACCTCTGTGCCAGATTGGGAGAAGACAAGTGAGCTGCAGGGAGGAAGATGAACAACCTACATCTCACCCATCCTGGAGAGAAAGCCCTTCACGCATCAGCAGCTGGCTGAAGCCACCCCCACTGTGCTCTGTATGGGTTATATCTTCTCTCTACATTAAGACTGAGTACCAATACTTCCCTTTCAAGACACTGTCAGAGACATGTAAACCCTCATAAGATTCCTTGGCAGAGGCCTTCCAAGATAGAAAGAGTTTTCATCTGAGATGTTAGGGAGGGGCCTCTCTGGGCATGAAAATCAGTGTTCACCAGCCATTTACCCACCTCCCCTCCAGTGCCACGGGCAGCAAACCTACTGTGCCCCATGCTAGGCAAGCTGGCTGCAACAGCCCATGCACCTGAGAAAGTAATTAGGTTAACAAGTTTTTTAGTGGTTGGGTAGTTGGATGGGCTTTTTTTTCTTTGCAATGACTTACAGCTCCACACCCACGGCCATACAGCACAACTCAGTCACTCAACAGGTCCGGCTCTCCTCTCAAAACAGTTCTTTATTTCCCTCTGGCTGGGACATGTTCTGAACTGTGTTTTGAAGGAGGAGAGGAAAACAGAGAATAGTACTATTGCGTGAAAAATCTGCTTAGAGAAGACTGTAAAACACATTTTGAGTAAAAATCTCTCTGAGTAGGTACCAGTTACTGCTTTCTGGATGACTTGGTTAAAAAGTAATTTTGAACAGATGCTTAGTCACAACAAATTCGAATGCTGGGATTTATAGAAATATCCCTCCCCACAGAAAGTGCCCAAACGTCTGATTTTCTGCAAACTCCATTACGTAATGTATCACCAAAGGTTTTGCAGCTTTGTGCCATTACACAAAAGGCTCTTGGTGCCCAGGATGTCCTTCTGAGCGAGATAACGGTGGAGAGCGCCCAGGATTTGGTTTGGAATGATGAGATTCAGTAGAGACTATCTGGCTAATTTCAATCTCTTGGCCGGTGGAAGCCCACAGCAGATCAGCATCTGCTGAACCAGTACTTCAGCAGAACTTCATCCCTGCTCACGTCCCTCCAAGCTCCTCGGCTTCCAGCTCAAGCAGAACGTGAGATCATCTGTTTTGCAGCCCGGGGAGGGGTGTTTGTAAGGCGAGCAGTGTGGATGGGAGCAGAGAGATGCCCAACTCTCTCGCACGCACCAGCGGGGCTGCTCGCTCACAGGCAGCCGCTCCATGCCGAGCCCCGCACGGTAAAGCCTCACAAATTGCTCAGAGATTCACAACACGGCTGAGACCAGCGGCGGCACAAGTCGCATTTTAATTTGCCTAAAGGAGGAGGCGAGGAAAACACCACCAGATTCTGGGTGTTCTCTCGGGGGAAAGGATGGAGAGGAGCGAGCGCGGGCGGGTAGCGCGAGGGCAGGGATGGGAGAAGCGCATCGCTCCGCTCCTCCTGCCGGCGCCGGCTGCCCCGGGTACCGCCGCCCAGATGGGGATGAGGAGCGGGGACGGCAGCAGACAGCGCTGAGTGGATTTGTCGTGAAAACCTCACAAGTTTCCAGCTGGGAAAAGCGGGGGAATCTCTCCGCCCGCTGCACAAAAATAAAAATACCACCACCAGCTTCCCCCAACCACCTTCCGCACGCGAAGGCGTACGATAGCAAGCGAGAAACTCCGCTGCTCACGATGCATCTGGTGGCAGATCTGCCGCTGTCACCGCACCCGCGATCGCTGCCGGGCCCCGCGGCTTCAGCCAGCGCCTCGGGGGACTCCGCTGCCCCCAGCCCCCGCTCCCCCGCGGCCAGGGACCCAAGCCCCAGCTCAGCCCCGGACGGATGCTCTCTCCCGGACTTGGGGCGCCGGAGAAGGACAGGGAGTGCAGTGCAGGGGGGAGGTTACACACAGGTCTCCACGCCCCGACAGGCAGCGAGGACGAGCCCCGGGACCGAGAGGGGCACGGTAGGGGGAGGGATGGGCAGGCGCTGCAGCGCATCTTCCCCGCACACGGAAACACGGTTCCTTAATCCTCTGGCTCTACTCATCCCTCGGCGCTTGCGAGAGCCGCTGGAGCCCAGCCAGCCGCCCCCAGACCCCGGGACGCCCGTGCTCCCTGTCCCCTCCGCCGCTTCTCTCCAACCGGGGCTCCGGGCTGGCTCCGTGCTCTCCTTCGGCAAGGCAAAGGGACCTCGGCGAGCGGTGGGTGCCTGGAGTTGCCCAGCGCAGCCCCGTCTCTACCAAATGCCGCCGGGGAAAGCCTCCCATCCCGGGGAAATACTACCCACCTCCTCACTCCCGACCCACGGGGGTGGCTGTCAGCACCCTGCCCTCGCACATCCCGTCCGCGCTGTGCCCGCGCTGCCTTGCGCCTGCATCGCTGCCGAGCCATATTTCTCCTTAACGCAAACACATCTCCATCATCGCCCTTTTTTTTTCTTCCCCCTCCCCCCCACCTTTCCTTCCACAGATTGCTTCTTGCAAATGAGGCGATAAATCCAGAAAGTGCCATGTACCGTGGAGAAGGGAGACGGGGGAGGATGCTGAAACCGAGAGAGTGGCTGGGGGAAAAAGAAGACGCTCCGAGGAGAAGCAAATGGAGCAGCTGAAGGGGCAAGGAGGGAGTTGAAAGCGGGGGGCAGAGCCCCGCGGCACGGCACGGCCCACCCGGGAAGGGGCTCCACGACCCGCCGCGCAGCCCCCTACCTGGAAGAGCCGGAGGATGTTTGCCACCATTATGGACACCGAACTTCCCGACGCTCCGATCACTCCAACTACTTTTTCCGGCTTGACAAATACGGGCGGCTCCCCGTTGGTGCACCTCACGTCGGAGGTGTCCTTCTGGATGAGAGCCTGGACGAAGGTGAGGGACTGCTCCAGCGCGTAGGTGTCTCGGGAGCAGGTGTCCAGGATGCGAGCGCCCAGCGTGACATTGGGCAGCAGGTCCGGGTCGCTGTTGATCTGGTCCAGGGCGTAGAGCATCGCCTCCAGCCTGTGGATACCGTTTTCCTTCTTGATGTCCCCGCAGGGCACGCCCGGGGGACCCTTGGCGTGGACGGGGAAGAGGCCGCCCAGGGTGATGTCCCCCTCCAGACGGATGGAGTGGGGCGCGTACATCTCCTGGCCCTGGGCCGCCTCCCAGAGCAGCAACTCCAGGAGGCAGCAGGGCAACTTCAGCAGAGTCAAGAGCCGCAGGAGCCTGCCCAGCTGGACCATGGTGCCGCTCCGGCCGCCGCCACCCGGGTGATGATGCTCCGGGCGACGCTCCACGCTCCCGCCCGGCTTCCCCAGCGCCTTCATGCAGCCCGGAGGGCCCGGGCCGGCGGGGCGGGATGGCCCGGGGAGGCGGGGGAGGGGGTCGGCCACTCCCGCCCGCCCTGCCCGCGGCTGCCTCCGCCGCGCTCCGCGGCAGCCCGGCACTGGGGAGCCGCGCCGCGCCGCTGCCGCTTTAAATGGTGGCCGTGCCTCTCCGCCCCCCGCCCCCTCCACCGCTCCGCCCGCCGCCGCTGCGCAGGATGCGGCCGAGCCCGGGATGGGGATGGGGATGGGGATGGAGCCTGGTGGCAGCGCACCCTCCGCCAGCCTAGCCCCGGCCCCCGCTCCAGTGGGGGGGGGGAGCGAGGGGGGGGTTACAGGTGTCGCCGGGGAAGGGGAGAGCCGGGACAGCCCCGATCTCCGGGGATGGAGCTCAGCGGCAGCGAGTGGGTATCGGCGGCGGGTTAGGGAGGCGGGCGCGGGGGTGCGCGGCTGCTCGCCGTTCGGAAGCACCCGCGGAAAGCGCCTCCGAGGGGGAGGAAACTCGCTCAGCCCCACTGGAGCATCCTCCTCCCCCTCCTCCCGCTCCCCCTCCTTCGGCGCGGTGTCTCCGCGGGTAGCGGGGCGATCGCTTCGGGGGCCGCCCGGCGCCGACAGCCGCCCAAGGAACGGCAGGAGCGTTCTAGCAAAGCTATTGCATCAAAAAACCCAGTAATCCCGATTTTGACATAGAAAAGAGATCCTCCTCCCCGCTAAGGTGGATACCAATGGAGCTAGTGAGGAGGAGGAGGAGTTTGGATGTAACCCCATACTCCCGAAACCGAAGTAATGCAGCTGATCTCGTTCTATTTTAAGATCTCCAGGCGCGTTTTTATTCCACACACCCGGATCTGGAGGATGCTGGAACAAACTGGTGGTGTTCCCTTCATCCCAAAACTAAAGCATCCACGGAGGAGGTACCTGTTGCCAGTCCTTGCTAGCCAGCCAGTCCATGCCCTGTCACAGTTCCAGTTCAGGAGTGATGTGACATACATTTCTGATACCTGGTTTCCACCACTCCACCACTTTTTTTGAGGGCAATTGTTTTAATTACTCCTTCCTGAATACCTGACCAAGGATAGCTGCTGTTCAGCACGTGGCCCCTAACACACCAGGCCAGCAGCACCCCACACATGTTAGTGCACCCCGCCAAGGCCAGCTACAGCCCTCAAGTGTTAATAAGAGACAGCTACAGTGATTGCTTAATTTCCAACACATTATATTTCAGTGCAGTCAGAGTAACAAAACTGTTACTGTTGTAACAGTAAAAAAACACAACCCCACAGCAGTAAAACCCAATAGATTTTATCTGTTTCAGCCTGGCCAAATTTAATCTCACAACATTGGAGATGTTGCCACGCAACTGGTCTGGCAGACACCAGTTGGGTCTGGACAGAGATGGAGCTGTCTAGGGGTTAGCAACACATCTTCCAATAGTTATTAAGGCATTTTAACACCTGAAAAATCTCTGTATGTTTATAATTAAATCCTTACCATATTTTTCAGCTTTTTTTCCCCCTTGTAGTTCGATTGAAGTGTCTACTTGCATTTGGCAGAAGCTACTACAACCATGGTTTCCAAAATGGTGCTATTCAAATACCACCATGACCAGACAAGGCACGTGGATGGCCCTTGGGGAAAGAGGACGTTGGGAGAGTAGCAGCAGAGCTGGACAGACGTAGCAGATCAGAGCATTTTGCACTAGGGCCAGGATAAAACAAGCATAAACAGCAAAAGCAGCTGGAGTTCTCCTCTAGCAATTAGAGTTTTGGTGCTTGGGACCAAAATTTGTTATTTCCATGGTCTGAAAGCATCATAAGAGATTATTTCACTGTAATTTAAGTACTGTGAATCAATTTGCACCATCACCCAGGCCTTCAGCTTATCATGTTAATTCATCCCTGGATGGAAGCACAGTCGTAGCTCCCTAATGAACCAATCATCCTGAGAGTGGAATGAATGTTCATGTGCGGGACAGGGGATGTCACAGAAGTTGGTGACTTATCTGCCTCCCTGCAGCCTCAGGGTCAGATACCGACTCCTCTTCCAGCCTCTGCCAGTCTAGCTGCACCTTAACTAGTGCTCATTTGCCATCCTTCACTGCATACACACCCCCCCTTAACTCTTCAGATCTCTTCCTCCGTAGCACAGCATGATTTGCTTCTCTGCTCTTCCCTGGTAACATCAGCTTCATCCCCCTTTGACATCTGAATGTGTGCAGTTCAAGTGTAAGCTCTTAAGTATTTATTTACCTCTTGCCCACTTAAAGCTCCACTTGAAGAATCTTACCTGTATTTATTACTATTAAAAAACCCGACTCTAGTGGTTGTAGAGCAGAGTTTGCAAGCATGACTCAAGTTTGCCTTAAGTGCTCAACATTCTGAAAGGGTCTTAATATAAATCATCTTTTCTAATAAACCTCATTGTTTTACAGGAAGCTGCCTCAGGATCTGCAAATCTTCCTGTTTGGTTTTCTTTTCCTCTGGGCAAATCTGCAATTACATTCATTTATCCTCTCAAAATTACAGAAAGCTCCTCCGCAGTCTCCTCTGTCCTCCTTTTCCTCTCACCTACGTATTCCATGCTGGATTCCCTAAGGGAACATATGAAAGGACACAGTTGATCAAGGCAGACCCAGGATCTGTCCTAGCCCAGTATCTTGTCTTGGAACAGCAGCAGATGTGGCAGAAGAAAAGGAATGAGCTTTGCAGTAGGCAGATGTCTTGAATCTGTTACTACCGTAAGTCTCATTCTGGTTTCTCAGATATAGAAATGGGTTTAAGCCCTGAAGCATGAAAAATTACTCTAATGACGTTACCAAAATTGATACAGTCAATCATTACTCTGGGTATTCTTGATACTCATTGGAGTGCCCAGTCCCTCTTCCACTCCTGCTAAGTACCTGGCTTCAGTGGCTTCCCATGGTAATGAGTGCCACTGTTTAATTGGACGTTGCCTGAAAAAAAAAAAAATCTGTTTATCAGGTTTTGGTTTCCTGCTCTTTAGCTCTTAAAATAGGCAGTAATCTCCCTTCCATCATACCTGATCTCCATCCGCTACGTGCAGCCAGCTACCTACATTCAATCTGGCCCTCTCAGACAAGAAACTAAATATAATAGCCCGTGCATCTGTCACTGCCATATTTTACTTTGAAGAAGCATTTCAGTTTGGTTTGGATTACTGACTACCTGGAGGTGAGACAACGCTGACTAAATACCACTGTGAGTGTATTACACCTGCGCTGTGTAACAGCCCATACCCCACTGAAGCTAAAACAGTCCTCTCCTCCCTTACAGCCCACCAGAACAGCTACACCAAACACATTCAACAAGCAGCTCCCAAGCAGAAATTAGATCACATCCACTGGAAACTGAACCCACCCACTCTTAAAGCCGTCGGTCAGAATTTGGAGTTATGACATACCAAATCACGATGAAGTTGTAGCCCTGCTCTGAAATGGCTCTCACAAAGGGTCATCACAGGAAACCAGCACTTCATGTATTTAATACGAGAATATGGACCGAAGCATATGGGGATGGTGGGAAAGTAATTTCCATGTGAGGTTTTGTATTGCATTTCACAGTTAGTCACTCTTATGGCAAATCAGATTCCCAGCACAAGTCTGTCACTGAGTTCCAGAGCTGGCAGACAGTTTCTTGTGATGTCCTGGGTCAGGGCAGGAGCACTGTGCTCACACCAGCACAGGTTGTAGGTCTCCTGGGATAACAATGAAGCTGTGCTCTTATTCCCATCCAAAGACCAACACTCAGAGGAGGTCAGAATTTGGTTTGGACACACACGAGCTCCATTACTACCCCGGGTAGGACCAGACACCCAACAGCCTAGAAGGGTTCAAAGGCAGGTTGGGTGGAGCTATCTGCAACCTGTTGTTCTGATGGAAGGTATCTGTGCCCGTGGCAGAGGGTTGGACTGGATGATCTTTAAGGTGCCTTCCAACCCAAACCATTCTAGGATTCTATTCTGTGATGAGCCAGAGGCTCACCCCTGTCCCTAGCTCCCATGGGCACACTTTCATTGCCTGCTCAGTTTGCAGTGCTAGGCCAGGCTCAGGCTCCCCCAGTGAAGTTCTGCTTCACCAAAAAAAAAAAAAAATTACACAAAGCAAACCAAAATGTCACTAGAAAAAAGACTAAAAACAAACTAGAAAAACAAACCAGAAAACTCTTCTCAAACCAAACCCCAAGCCTGGTCTTCTCAGCAAGAGAATTTGTTTAGAAGTAAACAGTGGTTAAACATATCCAAAAGCATATTCAAAAACAGTTCTTAACTTATCTGTCAAACAAGATCGTGGATTCAGCCAGATTGCTGCTGGATAAGCAAAGAGTTTGCCAGGAAGAAACCAGCATCGTAGCTGGCATCCTTCAGGGGAGCTACGCAATTCCCATGGTGGGAGGATCTCACCCGCATCTGCTTTCAGAGGTGCTGTGTGATTAAACATTGCTTTTACGTGGGCAACTGGCAGAGTGAACCCAAAATGGTGTTATAACCAACGAGTGGAGGCAGAACAAAGAGATATGGGTTGGCAGGAAGGAGAAGTAAAACAGTATTTCCAATGTTGGTAACATAGGACAATGCTCCTGTGAAGTTAAAGGTCATTTTGAACAACTGTAATGGATGTGGTGCAAGCAATTAATTCGTTGGGTGAAGGCAGTGTGGGAGAACAGCCAGAGCCACTGCTTATCTGGTGTTCAGGAAATAATGAATTTTTTGGAGCAGAGGGCAGTGAAAAACTCTGATCCTTAACTTGATGCTTTGATGTTGCTGTTTACAAAGGGAAGGGCCGCTCGGGTTTCCAGAGAGGACAGGAACATCAAGTTCTCCTCAAGAACACAGTAACTTGGATCTCTTGTGCTAAAGAAGATCAATGTATAAGATTCATTTTATAAATTAGTAAGATACAATTTATTTTTGTATTTGTATCTTATTATGAATTACTGCATGAAAAGATACATTATAAGTGATAAATAAATTATAATTTATAACCCATACTAAGTCAGGACATCTAAAATAGGTGTTATGGATTGTTCCCAAGTCTCTGAAGAATAAACTGCAATGAAAGCTTTGTGCTAATCCACAAAGGATTTGGGCCTAATATTGGGTTGCAGCACACTACTGTCATCTGCATGAAACCAAAGCAGGGCAGTTTTGAGAGCAAACCTCAGCCACTCTGTGGAGAGAAACATTTCAATGCTTGCAAAGTTCCATGAGTTAAAAATCATAGAATTGTTTTGGTTGGAAAAGCCTTTTAAGCTCCTAGAGTCCAACCCCTCCCCTCACCCTGACAAGCCCACCGCTAACCCGTGGCCCTCAGCACCTCAGCTCCATGGCTTTGGGATCTCTCCAGGGCTGGGCAGCCTGGCACCGGGGCTGACAACCCTCTCAGGGGAAAAATTCTGCCTCAGCTCCAATCTAAACCTGCCCTGGCACAACTTGAGACCATTTGCTCTTTTCCTGTCACTCATTATCGAGGAGAGCAGACCAACTCCCCCCTCAGTACAACCTCCTGTCAGGTAGTTGTAGAGTGATCACGATCCTTACACATACACTGTTATTTTCCACTTTTGGGCACCTCCTGGGTCCTGCCTCCTGTGCACCAGCTGCTACTGCAGGAAAAAGAAAAACGCTTTGGGGGGAGGAGGAGAAACCCCTTGGCTGTCGGTCAGAGTCCATCTGTTAGGTGTGGTGACTTGTCCAAATCTTTGTCAGAGAGGTTTCTGTGTGCCTGTGTCAGAGGCAGAGCCCTGCAGTGCGGCAGATGCCACAGGCGGGAGGGACCCTGCAGTTGACGTCGTGCTCACCGAGCTCATGAGAGAGCTCCAAGCATTTCCTACCAAGGTACAAACCTTTCAGAAGTCAGCTACATCATGAAAGCAGGCTTGTGGCTAAAATAACAGCTCTACTAGAAGATGACAGGGTGCAGTAGCAGCGACTGCTCTTGTTTTCATTGTAGCTTACACTATGATATCTCTTGTCTTGTGCATTAGGAGCTCGACATACTTGGGAAGGTAACTTTTTATCAATATAGGTTATTTATGTAAAACACCATCAGGCTAATAGGTAGAACCTGCAGGATAAGCAGAGGAAAATATTGTCACCAAGTCTTGAGGCCTTTATTTTTATTTGTTTGGGTTTTCTAATCTCAGTTGTCTCCATCAAGAAGACAGCTTCAGAAAGTTCCAAAACCAATACAAAAATGTTTATAATTACCAGCACACACTCAGTTTTTTAGCCAAACTTACTGGAGTTTGGAAAACAAAACAGTATGAAGCAAATCCATTTGTGTAGTGTATGTTTAGGACCTGATGAGAAGGAAAGCCCTTTCTCATCCCAAGAATGACTTTTGAGTCAGTTCTGAGCACTCCTCACTTTCTAAAAGGGATTAGTTTGGCCATCTCTGCCTCCAGGACAGGAGAAGACTTGAGGCCTTTTTCCCACCAGCCCATGTAAAACACACGTCCCCCTCAACGCTCCATTAGTGCCTGTCCCTTGGCTTTGAAAGCTGACCAAATATTTGGGAGAAACAGATCAGTCAAAGCAGGAGACACATTACAACTGATCCTTTGAGATCACAAATATTTCCAATTGGCAGCTCTGTCAGATGGGCCCTTCAGCCAAATAATTAAAATCACTGCAATCTACAGAGAACAATAACTTTTTCTTTTCAAACAGTTATTATTCTCTTGGTTTCTGATTTACAGAGAATATTTTGCTTCACTCAATGCTTGGAACATCTCCTCCAATGCTGAATTAAAAATGAAGGAATTGCACACTCACAGTAATTAAATAAGACAGCTTTCTCGAAGTAATGATAGTTTTGTAGTGTGAGCCATGGAAGTGATGCAGGCACTGCAAGGCAGATCCCCTCCTCCCCTGGCTGTGCTGCCTGCAGTTTCCCAAGAGACAAAGTGGCATTAAAGGTACAGATGATGGAATCCCTGAGGATGCTCTTAGGAGACTTCTTCCTCCCAGTTGTGTGTGCTCCTTTTCTTAAGAGCTTGGGCAAGTTTTAAGTGAAAAGACTTGGAGTATATTAGTTTTTTTTTTCTTTTTTCAAAATAATTCAGGCAGAAAGTGGTCCAGCTATTGCTGACTAACATCTGGCACTGGCAACATCTGTCCCAGCCCCCTGATTAGGACAGGGTGTTTGGTCTCCTTTAGAAGAGACTACCACAGAACACATCCATACACAGCAGAGGTGCTCCCAGCTCTCAGCAGAGCCAGACATGCAGCACCCATGACCCCAAAACCATCTCATCATCTCCTGGGCATCCCATCAGAGATGAGAGAAACATTGTGAGGCAGCTGGAGCAGGACTGTGCCCTCGATGCCTGCTAATGGCCAGAGAACAGGCTACTGAGATGCTCCAGGACAGCTGAGACATAGGCATACAACAGTTTAGGTTGGAAAAGGCCTCTAAGCTCATTGAGTCCAAGCCCTCCCCTCACACTGCCAAGTCCACCACTAACCCATGGCCCTCAGCACCTCAGCTATGTGTCTTTTCAACATCTGCAGGGATGGGGACTCCACACGCCTGGACAGCCCATCCCAGTGCTTAACACTCCTCGGTGAAAAAAGCTCTTCCTCATCTCCAGTCTAACCCTCCCCCTAGAGAAGGTTTAGATAATGAGAGGAACGGGATTGTTTTCTAGCACTGAAGTCTCAGGCATCCTCCTCCTTTCAGCCTTCTGTTTGAGTATTTCCCTGAAAAAGCCACAACACCCACTTAAAAAGCAACGTCGAGTGTGCAGAATCCAACACTGGCAATGCCAGAAGCACGACTGCTTCCTCAGCCCGTTCTGCACGTGTTCTGACGTAGCCCTTCATTAAAGGATCCAATATGGTTTTGTGCCGAGCCCTCACTTCATCCAGCTCACAGAGCAGGCAGCGCTCACTCCATCAACACTCATTCACGCCGTGGCTGTCCCCTGCCTGCAGCACGTGTCCCCGAGCCTCTCCCACACAGCACTCGCCTCATTCTGAGGCACAATTCATCCCTTTTTCCTGCCTTTTCTTTTTTCCTATCTTGATCATCACTGTAATGTCTGAGCCTTTCAAAAGCAGTAACTTATTTTCATGAGAAAATATGATTATCCTTGTTTACAGAAAGGCTGCTGGACAACAGGCTGAAGATAAAACACCACAGAGGTGCCAAGTTTGTCTGCTTTTGGGCTTTTTTTAAGACTGGATTTCTATAATCTCCCTTTTGAGGGCAGGAGGCTCCCTGTATCTGCTCCCACGTGCTGCACACTGCAGCCTTTTGCTTTGGGTTTTTTGGTAGCAGGGTACACAGAGCTGTGCACAGATTACACGATGGATGACTCTGCTGGTGTCAAATATGGGTCAGAAAGGTTTTGTTTGGCAGCTCCTCGCAGAGGTTTATGAGCACACCGTACAGTTCACATCAGAATTAAAAACTCAGGCACAGAGTCATGACCACATGCAGTGTTTTCACACTTGTACCTTCCCGAGTTTAAAACCATGTCCTTTTTTTCCCCCTCTAAATTTAATTGTTTCTATTGAAATGAAGCGAGGTGATTTAGTGCAGAAAAAGAGATCATACATGTGATTTAATACATTTTGTTGGCTGCTTTAATAAAGAGATACAGAGAACTCAATTTAATGTTAAGGAGCAACACATCTGCAGGGGCTGCTAAATACCTTCCCCTCTATAACAGCTCAGACCACAGTTAGCACTAAATCACCAGTTGCCATTAGCTAATGCCACACAAGGAGCTACCTCATCTGAGTCCTCGCTGAGCAAGGTGCCACCGAATCAAACGCCATCACAGCTGGCACTCCTCTTAATTAGTCCTGGCAAATCTTGATAATGAATCATTGAGAATGTGAGTTAAGCATAAAATAAAGCAAACAGCAAGAATCTTATGTAATTCTTCCTATTTCAGTGGCTGCAGAAATTGAGTCATGAGATTGTTTTGGAACATTTTATGACAGAAATCAGGAGTGCTCTTTGGAAATTAAGTTTTAAGGGGTTTTTTTTAAGGTCTCTCCATGGCTGTGCACGTTTTATAAGAGTGCAGATCTTTTCCTCAGCTCTTTATTTATTCCCTTGATGTCTCTCCCCACTCATTTTATAGAAACCCTGTTCTACGCAACATTTTATGCCCGGGTACATTAACAAGCAAACTCAGGCAAAATACAATCTGGGCTCCTCAGATAATGGTATCAGATTCTTTTCCATTGGTGTGGGATTACATTTCTTATTATATATGAGATTTTTACCCTTTTTTGATTTGCTTTGGTAGGCTGAGTGTTAGGCAATCACAACTTTCTGAAGTTTACTTCTGAAGATACTTCTCCAAAGTACTTCCATAGGTGGTAGCGTGGTCTGGGGCCACGGGGGTTTAGATCAGGGTCTACTCACTGTGAAGCAGCCTTCTTCTCAGTCCTCTCCCTCTCTTCTTCTCCTGTGTCCTATCAGTTGTTTGTGACAGCCATTTGAAAGCCCTTTTAAACAAAATCAAGCTGCTCTCCAGGCTGTGCTCATAATGGAACCTTCTGAGTCTGCATCCCAGGTGACACCACAGCACTTTCAGAGTTCTCCCTACTCAAGCCTCACTACATTTTCCACAGAAAAGATCTTACAGTGACTGGAAGTGTCTCCATCACCTGTGAGCTGATATATTCTTGTCTGGGATGCTTTGCTTTGTTATTGTAATTATTGATACATTTTTCAGACCTCATTTAGGGATTTGGAAAATGCAGGTGCTAAATTTCCTCTCTCAGGAAATTCTGGGTTAAGAAGAACTTTCTAGACCGGGCTGCTTGAGCTAAATGAGTGTAGAAAGGAACCCAAAATAGCTCGGAGTTACTGCAGAACAAGCCCAAAAATGTCTTTGTCCGGAGCAGGACATGTGTGGCTATTTTAATGAGATCCGAGCTCCACAGCTTCAGAGGATGTGCTCCAAGGCACCAGGCTTGTGTGGGAAAGTAGGTGAACTACTTTTAGGTGAAGCTCTGCTGAGGACAGCTGGGTGGGCTGACAGTTCTCGGAGCTGATCCACTTCCACTGAGGTCGATGAAAACTCATTAATTTACAAGATTGGACCATTAATTGGAAAGCTATTGACAGAGCAGGAGGAGCAGGTCTGAAGGATTAAAGAATGCAAGGACAGAGGACATCCTTGCAGTCTCATATTACAAATCCTACAGCCTGGTACAGGTAGAACCAGGTTAAATCCTTTAAATGGGAGATGAACTGGGCCATGAGCAACACAAAAAGGCTCTGCATGCCTATCAATATTTTTACACCTAAGAGGAAAGGGATTTTATCCTCAATTAGTTCAAATCAAGGCTGTTACCAGTGCAGCTGATTGGCATTACCATGGCTGAAGATCTGACTCAGCCTAAACCACGATGCCCTGAGGTTAAATACAGGCACTGGCTTAATGCCTTCACAGACGCCTCAGCCAGACTGTGTGTGACCTGATGATTTACTTGGAGACAATTTTTGTTAACCAGAAGCCTGGTGGAAGGTGTACAAACCATCAGGGAAAGGCTACATCTTTTATTTCGTAGGGCTCAAGCGGAACCGGTTGCATCTGCACATAGCTGTCATTTCCCAGCATGCTGGCAATTGTTAGATACCTCAAGTTAACCAGAACATTTGGTCTGACACAAACCAAATGCTTTGGAATGAACATTTAAAATATTTCCACTACAAGTTTTACAATGAAATGGAAGTGAATGTTATTTCTTGACAATTATTAGGGCATTTCATTGAGAAAAAAAAAAAATGATATCAAAATGTAGCTGCTTTACTTGCAAGCTGTGATCCAGATATTGGGCAGCCCCTGGCCTCATGAGAGCTGTCTGTGAGGGCTATGGCCATGGCAGCATGCAGGAGTGGGTCTGCAGAGGGAATGTCCTGGCTGAGGCCCAAGCATCCAGCTGTACCTGCCTCAGGGACTTTGCTTTGGGCCAGCTCTGCACCAGATGCCAGTGGATTGTGCTAGGGATGTTGCTGGAGCTCATCTCCCACATCAGTTAACTAAAGTTAATCCATTTTCCACACTTCATAACCATGCTCCAGTGAAAAGCAGAGCATGGTAAGTGGAGGCAGTTGGGAGATTTGCTTGTAAAACATGACCCTGAGCTTCAGGAGTCTGCTGCTGGGGGCACTGCTCCCTAGCAACTCCATCACTGTCCTCTCTACTAAATACATACCTGACCCTCTCTGAGGCACAGAAACACGGCAAAGGTGCCAGCTCTTGTATGCATTTCTTATTTGTATCTATAATTAAATATTGAAGTAGCAGTGTAAAATACCAAATTTCATATCCCTGCCCTTTTCCCAGCCTGAATGCAGACGGAGAGCACAGAAGGGCTTCGTGCTGAACAACTTCAGCAACTGTTATTTTATTGTGATGTGCACAGCTGAAAACCAAATCTGATACAGATATTGGATCAAACCTTGTACTCTGTGGCAATCTAATTTTATCCTGACATGTTGATTGCTTGCTCTTCATCTGCAGTTGCTGTCCCAAAGGGTGCTAAGTGAGAGAAGCTGTGTTGTTTTTTTCCCCGGTAAGGAGATGACATGAAATAAATTCAGAAGAACACACAAGAACAATGTGGGGTTTGTGATTCACAAGACAGCTTTGAGACAGGAAAAAGCTGGAGCTGAGGTTTTTGAGGGTTTCCACACAGACATGTGGTACAAAATATGATGGCATTTCTGACTAATAAAGCCATTCCAAATCAAGGGAACTGGGGCACACAGGGGCTTTTGAAAATCCCTCCCCATTGCCCCGACTGCTTAATCATCAGGTGGGAAACACTGAATCCCTGTGAAAAGCTGGGCCTTTGATACGTGCCATCTATGGATGAATGACACATAGGAATCTACAGCTCATAGACCAACCAATTCCGAACTCCAAATTCAGGTGCAGATTTTACTCAGGGTTTTGGAATTCTTTCAGTAAGGATTTTTTATCAGACTCATGAAGCACATGTAGGGAGGGATGCTGAGTGTTGCTGCAGTGCATAACTCATCATCTGCTATTTAAATAAGAGCTTCCAAAAATGAAGAAATTTTTCACAAACTTCCATGAATGTAAAATTACAATTTAAGGTGAATCAATGCCAGGAGGGGACACAGCATCACACCCAAGGAGCAAAATCAAACTCACCATCCCATTAATAAAACATCATTTGTGCCACGTGACAATTCAGTATTTCTTACTGAACCTCACTCACCTGTGATAAATCCAAACTTTGAAGTCTTGCTTAATTTTAGCAGCACTGTTTTTCTCTTGGCTCAGGTATAAACAAGCTTCTAGTACTGGGAAATAAAGTACGAGTTTCCCCATAATTTATTTTTCAAATAAAACAGCAGAGCTTTTCCTCTTTCTCTGTATTCCCTACGTCAATAGTGTTCTGCATTAGCTATCGGTTCAGAAGTTTTCTTATATTCCTACTCTGCTTTCTCCATCAATTCAGGGCATAATTCTGGCTAAATCACATGGAGAATTTAAAAACATATAAATGGTGGCTCAGAGTTGGCACTAGCAGACAAGAATCCTCTTCTTATAAGGTTTTTATTAAAGGTGATTCAGTTTGGAGAAACAGCAAATGGAATTAGAAGAGCCTTGCTGCAGTGTGTGTTAATTTCAGAGGGTTCATTTAATTGGAGGAACGGCTGACGAGTGTGAAGCGGCTGGAGACTCACAGTGTGGACTTGGCTTCCAGCTCTGCTACAAGCATGAAGAAAAATCAATGTCCTGGGCCAAGAACGTTACCTTTTATTGTTGTCTAATTCATTAGCATCTTTCCTTTTCATGCTCTTTGGGGAATGAAAAGGCAAAAAATGGGACTTTGGAGGAGAGAAGAACAAGTAAAAGGCAGGGAAAACCATAAAAGCACTTAAGAAGAGGGGGAAAAAAACCCCCTATTATGTTTCTTCTTGCATTTTTCGCTTATACATTTACATTTCAGCATTTTAATACTAAGTGTATCACATAAGGAAGTCCTGCAGCAGCAGAGGCAGCTCCCAGCTGTCAGGATTTCAAAGGGCAAAGCTTTCACCATGCCTATGACAAGGCAGACGAGGCTGCTGACCAGACTCTCCCTCGTAGGAAACCACGAGTTGGCATGAGGCTTCTTCTTTTTAACCAATACATTTCTTTCCAACATTAATTCTGATTCAAACCCATAGATCACCAACTTACCATCAAAGGGATATTTTACAGTCAGCAAGATTAAGTTGTGTCAAGCATTAGAGCTACATCATTTGAAATCACAGTCACTCCTAACAATCTTTCTGTAATAGAGAAAATTACCTTTACCTTTTATTACCAGGAAGGAGAATGTCCATTTCCAAAATATGAATTTTTACTATCATTTTATATCACTCTCTGTTTTTATGAAGCAAAAGCTATGAAGGCATTTCAAACATAAATCACTTCAAACTTCTCTTGCTTTTAATTCCCACTAGAGCTAAGCTCAAATTCTCAAGATCAAAGTATCTTGAGTTCATTTCCCATTTCTATACCAATATAATTATGGGGTTTTTCACATCTAAGGAACACAGTCTAAAAATGATAAAAATAAGGAAGAAAGGCCATATAGTCCTTACAGGAAACAAACCTTTACCATCTCCACCTCTGCCTGTGGTGTCCAGGTTTATCAGCAGGACCTCAGGTTTTTAGTCAGTGCATTTACCTGGTGATTCTGTTGTGTGCAGACAGGCTGGTGACGTACCGGGGGTGCCCCAGACCTTGAACACATGTGAAAGTGGGAAGCTGGTGTCTGGAGCAGGTTAAATTTGCCAGATTCTGTGTATATACGGAGGGAGGAGCTGCATCCTCTCGTCCCTGCAGAAGAGAAGCCTGTAGATAGCACAGATGTAGGGGAGAAACACAGCTGTGGAGAAGTAGATATTACCCCACAAGAGGCCAAATGCTGGAAAGCCAATGGCTAAACCAGGCAAGGCTAGCAGCTGCTTTATTTAAAATCACTGAATTGACGAGTGGCTGTATAATTTAAGTCCTCAATATAACCCCCAAAAATACTCAAATCAAATTGCTATGGGAAAATCAATTGGTGATTAATCCCCAAAGTACACTTTTAATGTCAGATCTAAAGACTTTAGGACAATGGTCCTATTTTTTACTGTATCACCTCGTATTTTTCATTTTATGGATGCAGTTCTCATTCAAGAGACATAATTTCTTATTTGGTTCACCCTGCAAGAAGTCTTTGCCTTCTCCTGAAACACACAGAAAAGCATCCACAGAAAGGTTACGACCAGCCATGAAAAAACCCACCCTAAAACCACCATCCATTTCGGGCATTTCCATCAATCCAGCCCCTGCTGGTGCTCCCGTTGGAGCTCTGGGTGTTAAACGATTTCTCAATTTCATTCTCAATCTCAAACGGCACAAAATTCACATTTTTAGCCACTGCTGGAAGCAACAGAGAGAAAGCTGCAAAGCTTCTGAGTCTCCACGAGAGGCACAGAGCAATTTGCCTAAAATGGGCTTGTTTCCCTCAGCACACTTCATGCTAATTGAGTTTTAAAACTTGAGTAGAGCTTTCTGTTGGCTGTTCCTGGCCCATAACACCATACGTTTTGAAGCTGTTCCGTGTCTCCTGATACCTGGGTTCAGTTCCAGGTTTTCCATAGCTTTCCTGTGTAGGACTCTGGGGAACAATCTCAGCTCTTGCTAACACAGTTCATCATCTGCTGGGTAATAACATATCCACTAATTCACACAGCTCCAAGACACTTAGAACTATAGCAGTAAAACTTACTAACATATGAGAAACAAAAAAGCATGCAAATATGATTCAAAACCAAACTGAAGTTACTAAAATCCAATTGAATTCAAATTTCTCTTCTTTCTCTTCCCCTAGCGGATGTTTCTCCCCAAAGCCACTCTCTTGAATCATGTGTGCACAGCCATCCTTAACCTAGATCACTTGCATTGCCATGTCATAAACCCCACCAGCTTGTATTGCTTGTGGAGAAAAGAGATTAAACTATGGAAATGCAGTGTTTCGTATTCATTACATGATTGAACAATGAGGAATGCACCTCTGATACTGAAAACAGGTTTACAGGAACGCAACACAGAAAGTGTCTTAACACAGCTTTCAAAGGAGAAGAGTGTTTACCAAAGCAGACCAAAGGGTTTGAAGAGCTTAGCAAAAGCAAGCGCTGTTACCAAAGAACAAATGAGTACAAAATGGGTTTGAACAAGCAGAGGGGAGATCACAGGAGGTTTCTTGCCATCAAAAGACCAGTCCCTCCTGCTGGAGCAATGGAGGCCCAAGCAGCTAGGCAAAGGGATGACATCTGCTCAACTGGCCATGCTGTGATGCCACCCTTGGTACTGGATTTGGTGACAAACTGATCAGTTCCAGTTTTTCAGCCCTAGTGAACAACAAGGCTGTTGTTTAGACTTGGTCGGCAGGACCATTTTCTGCTCCTTAATGCCAGGGCAACATGAATTTATGGAAAACATAGCTTCTTCAATTGACAAGTTTCTTTTTGTGAGATAACTGTCTGATAAATGTGATGGGGTTAAGCACAGATCTTCCAGCAACCAAATGGCAAACAGTCTTATATACCAATGAGTAAGAAACTACTACAATGCAGAGCACACACAACAAACCACTACTTTTTCTTAACCCCCCTGCATCTTTAAGTTGTCCTTACCAGGAGCCTGGGATGTGGGGGCAGTAGCTTTGGTTGCAGTGGCTGCTTGCCCAAGGGCTGTCACCGAGCAGCTGCCCGCATTGGAGTTTCAATGCTGGGAGCTGGCTCCTGAGTGCAATCAGGAGCGGCAGCACAATTAGCTCTTATCTGTAGCTTAAATGCAGAATCTCATCTGCAATACATCAGACTGTGTGGAGAACTCTTTCGAAAACAGCCCTAATAGTCAAAATTTAGAAACACCATCTGTCAGAGACTTTGTTAAATAAAAATATCTCATTACTGCACGGAGACCTTGGAAGAGGATCACTTTCTTCCACACACTTCTCATTTTCTTTAGCTGGACAGTCACAAATAGTTGTTTCCCAGCGTTTCTGAGCTATTTACAAAGGTTTCTGACAAGAGACACATTCCTAACCTGTAGCAGAAGAAATAACTGTATTATTAATCTGGAACTGGTAATAACTCATGGCATTTGAATTATGTTGCTGAAAGGTGTCTTCACCAGCGTTATCTCCACTGGTAAATAACAATTCCGCTAATTACAGATATAAATCTATTGAGTTATGAATACACAGTTGAAAGTGATGAAAATGTTTAATAAAGTATGTCCCAGAAATGTAGAATGTGATTAGATTCAACGTGTTGACCATGGAGGGTTTTTTCTGGTCTGCTCATAGAGCCACACACCTTCAGGATGGCAACACACTCCTCACAAGTGATAAATGTGAAGGGGGAAATACTTAGTCTGGTGATTATAATTGTTCCAAGAGATCTAAGCAACCAATGAGGCATAAAAATCCTTTTTGGCTATACAAGTTCTTATGGCTTCTTACAACAGGGAAGAGCATATATTATATGCTGTGCTTACAAACAGCAGACCTTTAATTATTCTGTTTTGCAAGTGAAGTTTTATGAAGATGGTTATCTTCTGTGGTCTGAATTTGTCACCTCTATGATTCAGACTCATATCACAGATCTCTAAAAACCAGAAATTGGAAACAGCTCAAAACTACAGTTTATTTTTAAAGTCAATTTTTTTTAAAAAGAAATCACAGTTTCTAGAACTCCATCCTCAGGCAACTCTTCTACAGAAGCCATGGCACCTTTAGCTGGGCTCTGTCTTGATGCATTGCTTTCAGTCACATGTATCTATCTATATAAATGTTTATTTATTATAGTTTTGGAGTTCTTTTCTGCAGTGGATAGAGCCAAATTGTTTTAATTAAGATTGATTATTCTAACTGTAGCCTCACCAAAAATCAACAGCACAACCTCTCAGTTGTCCCAAACCTCCACAACTCATTGACAGCAGCACAAAGACTGAGACAAAGACAGTTTGGATACCTGGGTTGCAGAAGTCTCTGGGTTTGACCTTAGTGAATATAGGTTGTGGAATGGATAATGACCTTTCTGACCTTTGAGATGAAACACATGATGGCTCAATACAGCATGCAGGTTGGGCTTCATGACTCATAAATCGCAATTATTAGACACAAGTGCAATTTCATCCCAAAATTTCCATCCCACTTTTAGGTATCTCCTTTCAGCTGTGTCTGGGAGCAAAGCTGACAAGCTCAGCCTCACTGACCTTCAGAGAATAAGTAGAGAAGTTCATTATCAAGCTGCCAGTCTGGTTCCCTTCACCCGTGCTGCCTTCACATAACGATGGAGCACAACACCAAAATTGCTCCTTTTTAATAACTGCAAAGATTTTGCTGTCACACCAGGGGTGGTAACGTCTCATTACTGCTGCTGCTTTATTTTTGCATTATTGATGTGCACACGCTTTTCATACAAGTATTCATTAAAAAACTGTATTATTAATCCATGCACTCCCTTCAAAGAAAGGGATCTTTGACATAATACCTGCTTATTTGTGCTTAGTCTGAGGGGAAACGTGAGGTCTTCCATCTCAAGTGATGAATGAAAGGACAGGAGGAAACGGCCTCAAATTGTGTCAAGAGAGGCTTAGTTTGGAGATGAGGAAGAACTTCCCTGAGAGGGTTGTTAGACCCTCTCCCAGGCTGTCCAGGGAGGAGGTGGAGTCTCCAGCCCTGGCTACATTGAAAAGTCACGTAGCCCAGACTCCACACGCCACACCGCAGGGCTGCACACAAGATTTCTAGATTGTTGGGGGTTGCAGTAGCAGCTGAGGAAGGACAGCAAACTTCTCCACTGGATAAAAAGAGGTCCTACAAGTTAAATTTTCTTAATAACTGGTCTTGCAATTTTCCTCCCATAAGGAAATCAATCACAAGAACCTTCTTAATTCGTATCTTATTATGAGCCAATATATTACGCAGTGTTGAAGAACACACTGCTAGACAGCAATATATATTTATGGTGGTTAATACCTGACCTTCCTCACAGACCTCTGATTCATTACACATCAAAGACAAACCCCACCAGCACTAAAAGACAAACAAGAACCAAAAATCAATTCTCTGGGCTGGGTACCACTGAAGATTAAACCGATAAAAGGGATTTTATGAGGAAGCTTGTATGCAAGGGGAACAAATCGGCTGCAGAACCTGGAGCTGGCATGCAGTCCTGAATTAATAGCTTAATGTAATTCAGTTCTTACTGGTTGCCTGGAAACAAACTTAGAAAAAAGAGTAAAAGCACAAACCATAATGGGTGTAGAGGGCTTAATAGGGAATTATGGATGCTACTAGACTGTAAGACAGTCTGATGTATTTCTAACAAAATCACTCAAAATATTCCTCTATTATTATATGTTATTCTGAGTAAGGAGGTCTAAGGCCAAAGGAGATCAAATATTAAAGATGCCACTGGTTACCGTGGGCAGAGGAGCCTCGCACGCTGCCATTTGCCACCACACCAGTGGCAGTGCAGCCCTGCTCCTGTTCCTCACTGCTGCTGCTTTCTCCTTTTTTTAAAGAAAAAAACTCAACATAATGTAACTGATGTTCTCTAACAGTAAAAGCAAAAAAGTTCTTGTGTATTCCTCACAAAGTCAGCCTGCTTGAATTAGTCCTCTAGGTCTGCTTAAGCAAGGAGAGGAGTTTATTTGGCTTAAACCAAAGCTGTTTTCTGAAGCAAAGCCACAGCCTTTTGCGAAACACTGTCTCGAGGAAAGTTTTAGTGAATGCTCATAGTTATGTTTGTTTGGGAGAAGAACCCCACAACTATCTGATCAGATGACAGTCACTCCAAAGGCTGTAAAACCCTTCCCTTGGCTAGATGGATCCTACCAGAGGTTACGGGAGATGCTAGAGCAAATGCAAGAAAAGGGGCCCAGCTGCAGCCGTGGCTTCCAGCAATGCACTGAAACCAATGCTTATGGAAAAGGAAAGGTCCCCATTATCTCCAGTCAGTACCTGGTTAATTTAGGAATGTGTGAGGTTAAACTGTCTGGACTAACGATTTATCCTGTAGTTAATAAAGCAAGAATCATTACAGTGCTGGCATCTGGGAGCAAATCTGAAACCCAGAAACTGGAAACAGCTCAAAACTGCAACTTATTTTCAAAACAAGTTGTTGGTTTTTTTTTTCATTAAAATCACTGTTTTTAAGATTTCATCTTTAATCTACTATTTTACAGAAGTCATGGCATCTTTATCTGAAATGGTCTTTGTCTTGAGGCTTTGTTTTCAGTCATATATATATAGTAGTATATTTATTTATTATAGTTTTGTATTCTTTTTTCTGCAGTGGATAAAGACAAATTATTTTAATTAAGATTGATTATTCTAACTGTAGCCTCACCAAAAATCAACATCACAACCTCTCAGTTGTCCCAAACCTCCACAACTCATTGACAGCAATACAAAGACTGAGACAAAGACAGTTCAGATACCTGGGTTGCAGAAGTCTCTGGGTTTGACCTTAGTGAATAAAAGGTTGTGGAATGGATAATGACCTTTCTGACCTTTGAAATGAAACACATGATGGCTCAATACAGCATGCAGGTTGGGCTTCATGACTCATAAATTGCAATTATTAGGCACAAGTGCAATTTCATCCCAAAATTTCCATCCCACTTTTAGATTGCAATGTTACAATAGGAAGGTTCCCATTACTTCCAGTAAGGACTTGGTTAATTTGGGAAGGCATGAGGTTAAACTGTCTGGACTGAAAATACATCCTGTAGTTACCAAAGCAAGCAGCATAAGGGTTCACAGTTGGGATAGTAGTGGTCAGTGTGGGCCCACACAAAATGTGGAGGGTCCCCTGGGGCAGCTCCATCACTCCCACTCTGCTGCCCGGTTTTCCATGTTGAAGGACTTACTTAAGGAGTGCAGTTTTTTATCCTAATTATTTTTGACAGGAATTGGGACAGTTTAATTTGTTTAAAGCTCAGACGAGTGACCACCTCTCTCCTAGTTACGTGTGGTTATATAAATAATGCATTGCCAACACCAAAAACCACCACAAAAACTAAAACACATCTTCAGCCTATTGGAGACCATCCACAAACACACACAAAAAGCCAACTTTGTACATCAAAGACAAATCCTGGCAGGTTTTCAGTAGTTAAGAATGACCATGTGTTAGAAACAGCTTTGAAAAGAGACTCTAGCTCTTCCTCCGTATCTAACGTGCAAGAATACAAGGGATGTATAACAAGCATCATAATCCAGAACACTGTAATATATAACAGAGCAGAACCAATTTTGAGCCTGCTACTGATTTATCTGTTATGTCGAGATATTCAATACATACCTCAAGAACATTTTAAATAGTCTCTAAATAAAGCAAGTCATTATTTCTTGCTAAAAATGGAGCTTTTTAAATGATCCAGTTACTGAAAAACCAACAAACCATAATTTGGTTTTAAATTTCACAGTTCCCTTTCCCATTTCTAAGTGATCTGCAGTAATAAAGTATCAACATAGAGATCGAATGTCACAACAAAACTGTTTAACGACTTACAGAGGGTACATTAAATCCCCACAACCTAAGATAAGACAAACGTACTAACAGCCCCTTCTTATTGCAATTCCTTAGAAACTGCAGCTATAAATACAGTTTAGCACACCAGTTAACTTATTTTACACTATTATCCCATTATCCACAATTTCTGTTTTCCGTCTCACTCTTTTTATGGGTTCTTGAACCAGTAAAACCCAAAGGTGAAGCCAATTCACAGTCATTAGAGGTATTTATATGTTTTCCAGAATGAAAGAAAGTGGAGACATGGGTTTCAGAGTAAGAAGTTGAAAAACATTTTGGGAACAAACTGCATCCTAAACTAGTCTAGATGTCTAGTGATGTCATCCCTTTAGGAGAGCTCCGTGTCTACTCCGTACCCATGTCTGCTCTTTCTAGCTCGGACTCCACGTACATAGAGTGCCATGAGCCAATTAGGTGACAGAGACAACAGTGAGGGACCTTCATTGCATCTTGTTAATGCCAATGCTGTAGACTGTCTGTGGAAACAAGTGCATTTTCTCCCACAAGTATTTCTATGAATACAAACTCTGTAGATTAAGACTGCTGCAGAAGTGTTTGATGAGAACATCCTCCCCCACCTCCTCCTGCTTCCCCAAGCCACAAAACACAGTCATAGGGATGTCCACAACTGCTAAATGAGGTTGGTACCTATCACTGAGCACCGAACTCGCAGGACTATGAACTAACGCTATTGTGCAGAAGTGGAAATGTTCAAAAGCATTGCTCCCTAAACCAGCCAAAGGTTTGAAATTATTAACATGCAGCTTATCTGAAGCATATTTCACAAGGAAAAGCAAGTTTGGAGAACCTGGCCATCAGTCATAACCATTTGAAACATATTTATGTATTATTGCCCTGACAAGCTGGGCTTTTTATGGACAGCAGGGTGAAGTCAGACATCTAGGGAATGTCATGGATTTCCTTCTGCTTCACAGGGTTTTTTCAAATCAGAAGAAAGCGGTGTGAGAAGCAGAAATAATTTGACTTGACATTATCTGCAGCCCAGTTGAAAGTCTTGCAGTCGCCAGGCTCCGACATGACCTCTACGCTGACCAAAATGGACTGGGAAGTCCTTGAGATGGGACTGTTGAGAGCAAACATGGAAGCTGAAATGCTATTTTTACGCATTCATTTCCCTGTCTATAACCACACTATAGCTAGTGGAAGTATATGTGATTAGCCTGAAGCTATTATGCCAGAAAACTACAGCTCAAGACAACTCTCATCAGAACCTTTTAATGTAAATTGCCGTCTCCTTCTTGCCATCTGTGGAATTAAAGTGATTTATTTTAGTTCAGGAACTGTCTCATAGTTTGTAAACTTTTTATGGGTTTATGTAAACTTTTAATTAAAAGTGTTCTCAAGCCTTTTCTTCTGGAAAGAGGAAGATGTCCTCCTGAAGTTCAAAAATGTCAAAGTCTTAGTTTTTTATTGTTGCTGGAATAAGTAATTCATGGGCTGCCACTCTGCATAATAATTCAGAGATTACAAATACTGATATTTATAGCCAAAGCAGAAACTCCTAAAATCTTGAGGATTTAATGGGAATCTTGGCAGGTCCTTTATTATGTCAAAGTGAGCAGTGGTATTAAAAATTCAGGTATCAAACTATCAATGTATGATAAATGGGTGGTAAACTGCTCATGTCATGCCACTTATTAAGTTGGTACCGTAAATTATTGCACTGTAAAGATCAATGTTTACTTCAGTCTTTCTGTCTTTCCATATTGTTAATGGCTGTTTTCTAGAATTCATTTAAAAATTACAAGAAGGAACTGAAAAAGCAAATCTGAAAAACACATGAAATGGGAAAATTAATTTTCTTCATGCTGAATTGTCCTCTGTTATCTAAAGAAAACAACAACTGAAGGTGTTGCAACTAATATCACCCACCAGACAAGAAAGTGTGAATTGGAGATGGATCAGACCATGGAGTTTATATATCAAATGAAAACACTAAAAGTTAAAGTAAGAAAAATTAAAGAAAATGAAAAATGAATCACTATTTATCATCCAAGTTACACTTTGTATCACCAAAAGAGAATTCAAGGGATACAGTTAGCGCAGCCTGAAAGCTCCTTCAGTGTCAGGTACAGCACTCTCAAACAAAGTCTCTTCAATTTTGCACAAGAGAGGATCAGGTATCCTAAACCAACAAAGTCTGACAGCACAGACTTACTCCACTGCTGCTACTGCTGGACACCCTCTGTGCTTACCCCCATGCCCAGAGGATGCTTATAGCTGTCAAAACCTGGCTGGTTTTGCAGCAAGGGAAGGTAATATCTTTCTGACTTGTTCTGAGCTGCCTCAGAGCAGTGGGTTGGATGGCCCTTCCATCCCTCTCTAAAAGACTCCAACCACATTAACTTTCTCAAACCACCTGGTTTAGTTTCAAGCATGTTGCTCAGTTGTTAACATCTGCTGGAAGAAACCACAAGCAGCAAAGGCAAAACCAGATTCCTGTAGGAAAACAATGCTGTGCCCCTGCTGCAGTGTGCAAGTCCACATGTGGTCAGGACCATACTGCACCCAGCCTTTAGGAAGGGTATCACAGGCACATTTAGGAGCAGCACAAGAAGAAAAACAGGTTTTCCATGTTTTTACATCCATCAGAGAGTGGAGTTTTTGAACAAACCATGTTTCTGCCAGTTTGCTTTCAGCTTATACTTGGCAGGAGCTGTGTGCCAGCAGTGATTTCCCTGCTTTGCTTTGGATAGACTCGATCTCCTGAAGCACAGGGTGTTTTGGTTATTGCTCTCCTCAAGCACAGCACCTGACTGTCTGTAAAGCTTTGCTGCATTTCCCGAAACCAAAGGTAGTATTTGTCAAATGCCATGTGCAATACACAAGCTGGCAAAAACCTCACTTCTTTCAGGATAACCACATCACCTGAATTTACTGCCAATATGCCAGAGATTTCACAAATAACAGCATCCAAGGGCACATTAGCTTTACCTCTGAGTTTGCAGTACATTCTGTCTTCTATGAGATTTTATGATGGAGGGATTCAAAGGGGAAAAATCAAGAAGCCTCAAAAGCTTTTATGGCTTTTCTTATCTCATCTGTATTTGCAAAACATCTTAAGCCAGACCACGTATTGCCTTTGTTTTTATGTTTGGTTTTACAGCAGAGTACGCTGCCTGCTTGCCATAAATAATAGAACTGAAGAACAGAAAGTTATCAATAAGCCCTCTATGGCTAAAAGTGATAAGACACATTTCCGATGCTCACACAACAAGAGCGAGGTGCCCTGATCCAGGTGAGGCAGGGAGCAAAGCCTGGCTGATGGGCATGAGGAGTCACCTGGCTTTGGGTGTTAATCACCATGCTGCTACTCTCAGCTGTTTCTCTTGTGTCTAAAGCATTTGTAAATCCCATGCTTGCCCAAGAAAGGTGCTCAACCAGTGGATCATCCAAAGCTTTAGGCAAATGCTGTGCTTTAGAGTGATAATGTGCTGTCATCTTTTGGTTGGGTGGTGTCTTCAGGACACAAATCTCTGCTGTGTAAAATTCCTTCATCCCCTAACAAATATGTTTAGGAAAATATATTTTAACCTCAAAACAATACACTGGAAAAAACTACTCCAACCCCTACAAGAGACAGCACTGAAATGCCTTGCAAAGAGTGCCCATGTGCAGTGAGGGTACATGCCTTCTCCCAAAGGCAGCTTGGGAGGCCATTCCCAAGTGCTCTCCCAAATACACAAATCAGTAGCATTTTAAGATGCCATTTGTCTGAGTAACCACAGAGGGTCAGTTACTGACTGATAAGGAAGGAATAGCACCAAGTAGTCATAGCCTCACCTGCCCCAGCTCCCTCCATGCTGGTCCTGCTCCTTGCCTGAGGCTAACGAGAAAGGTATTTCAAAACTGTCCCTCCACTTCAGCTGGTTGGGTTTTTTATCATTTTGGGTAGAAATGCCATTATCACGAAGCACGTTTCTATTTCACTGCAAGAATCCCATGAAATGATGTTGAAAGAACATATTTTTTCCCTACCTTCTCTCTGACAGCACTTAATGAATAACTTATCTTCCTAGAAATTACCTGTATGAGGCTCATGTGGGGAATACTCCACAC
Source organism: Urocolius indicus (assembly GCA_013401255.1). Classification (NCBI taxonomy): domain Eukaryota; kingdom Metazoa; phylum Chordata; class Aves; order Coliiformes; family Coliidae; genus Urocolius; species Urocolius indicus. The sequence goes on along the minus strand of WBNH01003138.1, from coordinate 595,488 downwards.
ACTTTGACATCATATAAATCAGCTTATTGTTGGTTAAGCTTAACAGAGAGGCAACGTCTCTCGCTTTCCTGACAGTTCCCAAGGATTTTGTTGAAATTAGCCCTATGTTGCAATTCCATATGACTGGTTTGGGTACACTTTCTGTGATAATAACTTCAGGGTGTGAGCACAGGATCAGGAAACAAGACAACTAAAATCACAAGTGTAGAAAAACCCCATTTTGAGTTGCTTGGTGTAGCACGACTGCGGCCAGCAGAGACCGTGCAAACTTGTCAGGATCTGTGACTAAATGCTGAGGCATTGGCTCAGAAGAAGTCTTATGCTGCTGTAGATCTTCTACTACTGTCACCTGAAAAAGAATATGGAAAGCAGAACCACAGTATGGAGTGTGACCATAGCAGAGACCCTCAGTTACAGGAAAAAATAGTGTCACTGTGTCAAGGTGAAGGGAAAGAAGGGAGAAGTACTAATGGTTTTTCTTGTTTTGTGGGCACTAGGTGGCTGTGCCACATCATATGCCAAAACCACCCTGTTCCAAGCATTATTGCTGGAGCTAGGACGCTTTAATTCACCTCATCTTTCTCCTCACTTCGCAGGAATCCCAGCTCCCGTTGGACAAGACTGTTCCCAGGGGAGGTCTGCTGGTGGACATCTGCATCAGGGTTGGGACAGGAGCACAGGAGGTAAGAGGAAAGAAGAAGCAGGGTCTTCTGAGCGTTCAGGGCACTGGAAATGCTTCTCCAGCAATGCTATCACAGTTTCACTTCAAAAGCAAAGTCTAAATTGTGCAAGATACATCAGAGTTCAAACATTGAACTTCATCTACCTTAAAAAGACTGAAGAAGAATGGATGTCTGCCTATAATTTTAACAACTTCATCTTGAATTCCATTTATATAGAGGGAAAAGAAAAAGGCTATTGTAGACCTTCCATGCAAGTCTTTTGGATCTCAGGACAAATTCTCCCAGCCTACAAAGACACACTTTTTTAGCCCTCTTGTTAGCCATCCTACACCGTACTACGGGGTCCTAAAGGTCAAACACCTCTGTGCTTTTTATTGCATGATTGCTGTTACAGCTCTCCCAGGGAAAAGCCAGGTGACAATTTTGCAGAAGATGCTCAAAGGAAACAACCTCATTACTCTGGCAAGTTCAAGGTGCTAAATAGCCTCTGAGTGCAAAGTATAATCTTCTTTCATTCTACACATCCTATTACCTCCCATTTATATCATCTTCCTTGCATGCAGTCTGCAATGTAAATCAGATCCAGCACAACTAGTTGTTGTGGAGATTTACTCTTCAATGCAAAGTTTGTGACATAAAAAGAATAGTTTTGCATTAAAATCAAAAGAACAATCTCTGAGGAGCCTCCTGTCAGCTCTCAGACTATTGGAACAATGTGGCATGGTATGACATGAAAAATCATGCAATTTCCTTCTCTATACACTTGGAAAGATTTAACTAATTAAACCAATTATTTTGCTATAATAATACAAAATTAAGTTTTCTTTGCTTGAAACTCATAGAAAACTGCAATCTAACCTAGCCTAGTGCTGAAGCCTCTGTGAAGGATGTAGAGCAGTGCTGCTCTAGGGCAGATGCTTCATGAATAAGATGCCACGTGCATCAGCTGTGCCTTTATTGCATATTTCATCTCTTCTTTACATATTTTACTATGAATGATCATCTACCTCTTGATGACTACATAAGCAATAGTCAAATACTTCACTTACTTGTGTGTATTCCTTTACAGCCTGAGGCAGCAGAGGAGTTTTACCAAGTTTTTTTTTCTGTTTTCAGATGGCTGATGACCACAGTTTCCTATCAGAGAATTCATTTCTATGCTGCTGGAGCAATGGAAGGAGTACAGACCTGATAGCTGGAGAAGGGCAGCGTCTCTCCCCATCCAAAGGGAAAAGGCCTTTGGCTCTCAGCAGCATTTTTGCCCTTATCACGAAAAAGATGAAGCAAGTTTTGCTTTTTCTTCTAGGAAAAGATGGATGGGCTAAAGTGAAAAGAGGGTCAGACTCCAGGCCTTTTCCATCCAATTTTTGTTCAGTGAGGTGTGGAAGTCTAAAGGGACATGCTCGCTTGGCCTCCATAAGGCATCCTTCAAAAGTAGGCAGCACCACAGTGCAAAAATGTTAAGCATCAGAGCTTCCTTCAGTGTTTCAGAGGAGCTCAGGTTTTGTTCACATTTTCTTCCCTCTACCTAACTTCATCACAAGTTTTAAGGATCTGTACAATCAATGACTGTAAGACTTTACTGAAATAAATGCTGAAGTTTGTACTCTCAAAGCAGCTGTTGATGCCTGTGCTGCAATTAGAGGTACCAGAAAGTCTGAAAATTACCTTTGGTTTTTTTGGTGGAGTGTGTTTAGTGATCCTAGCTGACAGGATAACAATACCACGGTGGCTTTTGCTGTCATAGCACTGCCCAGGGTTACACTTTAACTTTGGAAAAGTTCTCCAAGGCTCAGTCTCAATTGCTGTATATATATGTGCGTATGCACATATACATACACGTGTAAATGAGCTTCTGTCTACACGTGTTTCCTAGGGAATCATTATTGAAACGTTCTTTTCAAAGCATACTCGCTAAAAATCAGAGCTTACACACAGTAAGGCAGATCTTGTCTCCCAGGAATGTTGAAACGGGGACATCACTTGCAGGAAAACTACTGTTTAAATCAGGTTTTCAGATTTCCTTGACAATTTGAAGCTTGTTTGCCACGTTTTCCAATGCAGTATCTCCTCAGGTACTCACATGGTTGCTCTAAGATGCTACTGGCAGCTCCCATGCAGCTTGCACCAAAGTGATTAACTCTCTCTTCTTGCAGATTGCCTCTCCTTATATGTGTTTTGACACTGTCCTGATGAACCAGAGCTTCTGAGGATGAAGGACTGTCCTTTAGGTTTGTTCTGTCCTGAGATTTCTCATGGTAGGGGCTGGGAAACCACCTCAGCCCCAGCAGCGAGGAGGTGACACGGCCTAACTGGAGAGTCACCACACAGAACACGTTGCATCTGCTTGTTCCCACACCCACCTCTGACTCATGGCTACGAGGATGCATCTCCAGGTCTGAAGGATCAGAAAACCACCCCCAGACAGGCTGCACCTGCTTCTCCTGCCAATGTGCACAAACACAGATGTAATTTTACATCTTAACCTTCACCCAGGCCCTCTCTAGCTTGAAAATTGAGGTGGATTAGCACAGCAGGGTATTCATGTGATTACTTGAAGGCTTGCTTCTCTTGCTTCTTTTTCCCTCAAGTCTTCAATCACAGCCACCCATTCACTGAGTGTATCGAGAGGATAAATATACCATTGGCCATATAGACCTATCATCACTGCCTTGATTTTGGCATAATTTTCTTGCCACTGGAGTCTCATTAAAATCCTGTTTAGTGATTGTTTCTATTTTATCCTATCCTTGTTTTACTGCATTTGTACAGAGGATATTCTGCCCCTGCAAACTCTTTCAGTCAGGGACAACAAGGGGATGAGAAACCCAGAAAACTTCTGGTTGATTTGACCTCTGTGAGCATCAATTCAGATGCTGCAGGGTCTGGAAAAGAATCTGCTTCTAACTCTATTTGTGAGTTCAGGCATTGATTTAAAGAACTGCTGCCCAAATAGCCCACAAAAAGCAGGCAAGGAAGGGAAAGGACCTAGGAGAGCAGGAGGCAAGGGGATGAGCTGCCTCAAGGACAGACAGCACAGGAGTCTTGGGGAATAGCAAAGTGCACAAATGGGCAATTTCACCTACAAAGTCTTTTCCATAGACCTGGAAAATATTTTTATGTACTCCAAGTATATCTTTCTTACAAAGCACGTTCACCTTTTTCAGTGCACCTGTATAAATATGTATCAATGTACAGAAGTCTCAGAGTTACCAATTTACTTGTTGCACATTACACCTATTGCAGTATATTTTTAAAATCTTGTTTATATTTGTATTCTTTTAAATAAAGCAGAAAATTTCTGATCCTTCTTTTGTTGTTCTGACCTTTACAGAACACTGAGCTTTGCTAGCAAAGCCAATAACTTGCCCATGTTGCACAATGGCAAATCTAACTGCAAAATAATACTTGTAACATCTATTTATAACAGGTGTAAAAACCCCTCAGGAAGTTGGTAAATCCCCTTCTCTGTGTTCAAATATAAGGGGCCACAGCATTGTTTTTCCAATGCAGGAACAAGGCTTCATTACCTGATCCTGATGATGGATGCCATTCCTAAATAATCTGTCAGATAAATGATCCCTCCCATCTCATTTATGTAACTATTTGATCACAGGGGGAATTAGTTCTTTACACTTCTGTATAGTTACATCTCAAATGTGAATTTTGTTTTACTGAGTAATAGAAACATCAAATAACAAAGATCTCTGAACCTCATCAGAGACAGCTACTGCTAAATAGCTCCCAGTAAGCCTCAGATTGATTCTCTCCAAGCAATTAAAACATCCAGGATTTTCCATCAATTTCTCTACAATGTGAATACAGGCAAAAAAATTCCAAACCATGAAACAAGGAGCAAGGAGAGAGAAGAGCACGTGGGACACTACAGGGAGAAATACTGAGTGGTCATTCACCTAAAATACAATACAGACGTAGAATATGAACATGTACAAATCTTTCCTCTTCAGTGCCTACACCACAGTCTAAATCCATCCCTTCTTTCCAGCAAGTAGCCTCAAACTAAATTAAAGTTTTTAAAACAGATTTTAGAGAATCTGAAGGCAGGAAAAGCCATTACTCTCAAGGCAATCTGGCTTTGCTTGGATTGCTTCTTTCAACTCTAATCTGAAAAAGGTGTGAAAATAGGTGAAGATGAGGCCGAGATTTTGCTGGCCTTGGTGTGCCAGAGCAGAGGATTAATATCTGGAGGATCAGTTCCAGATAACTTTCTATAAGTCCTAAGAATCACTATAAAAGCATTTCTTCAGGGGTTTAGCATAAAATCTGAACATACTCTCACTCTGAATGAAACCTGTAACTAAAAAAACTAAACTAAACCCATGGTAGGGTTTAGGGAATGGGACTGGTTACATTTAGCCCCAAAGCTCTCACAACTCACCAATGGTACATATTTAAGACACTATACTCAGTGAAATATTTACATTTCTCCCAAAGAAAGAAAACCCAATATCCTTGAAACCTATTCTTCAAGAGGCATATAATATGAGATTAGAGGAAAACCAGGTACTCTACCCAGTGACAATTATTCAGTTGTTTGAAGATTCCTGTGATGTTCCTGGTTTGAATATTCCTGTGTTATTAAAGTTTTCACAACCACAAATTGTCCAAAAGGGACATGTAGGAAGAATTTGAATTCAGAATTATCTTCATCACCAAAACCTCAGGATTCAGTTGTTAAATGAGTACCTAGTGCTCTGGTTTAACTGGCTTTTTTCAGGAGGAGAGCATAGGGAGAAGACCACCAAGGTTTCAAATCCAGCACTCAGAAGGAATTTCGTTTCCTCTTAGTTTTTGCTGCTCAGGGATTTGCAGGCAGCCCCACACCCCCGAGAGCAGCCACACACCGTCGCGGCTGTCACAGCTGCTGTGACTCACGTTTTCCTCTGCCACAGCCAAGATCTGTCCCAGCAGAGACGTCAACGACACCCCCTCACCAGCCCCCAGCGCTCTGCCTCCATTCAGCAGCTCCCGAAACTCCTCACTTCTCTGTGTGATGCTGCCCAGGGATGGCAAAGGGCCCTGGGGCTGGAGCAGGGCTGCAGGAGGAGCCTGGGCAGGGATCCTGTGAGAGATAATTACCCACCATTAACAAGCTCTGATTGAAGGTATTGTTAAATATTTGATGGCGGCAATGAAAGGTAATAGAGGATTGTGGATAATCATAAGTGAGAAGCTATCCTCCACATGCATTTTTTACCTCTGCTCTTTAATGAACAAAGCTCTACCATTAACTCACTTTACAAATGTTAGCTGCCAGGAGAATGTCCTTTTCTGTGATGAGAAACGCTGGCATTCAGCCTAGTTTTTGGCTGAGGTCATTACAAAGTTGTAAGCAGCACATCCCAGAAGAAAGTGAGGACTGTGATGTTCAGATATTTATACACCGCGTGCCTTCCCTCGTTACCATGGCACCGAGGCGCCCAGTCCTACCCCCTCTCTCTAGACACATGCAAGCTGGGATCTCATCTCCCCTGCACAAGCAACACGCACAGTCCCTTCGTTATCTGATAGAGAATGTTGGCAACGCTTCATGCTACCTACATGTGGACTTCTTTCAAGGTGCTTGTGCTCTGAAGGTGTGTGCTGACAACCCCAGGGTCTGCAGCCTTTGTATTTCTCCTGGTTGTTTCATGTGTGGCATAAAACCCCCAGACTTTGTGCTCAAGGTGTTCAGAGGGAAACACAACTCTTCTTCAATGCAACTTGCCTTTGTTGGCAAGCAAGGCTGTGTATTAAGGAGATATTCAGTTCCATCCTTTTCAAGTGGATCCCAAAGTGTCCTTTTTGAAACCATTTTTGTCTTTACAAAAAAAAAAAACCAAAAAAAAAACCTCACTTTGTGAAATTTCCATGAATGATGTGAAATTGTCACCTCTTCTAAACCAACAGCTATGGTGAAATCAAACATGTTTCCCTCCACATCCAGTAGCCTCGCTCCTCACATCCTGTACTTGTTCCTCACCCTCAGCGCAATGGCTCAGAGCCAAGTTTCTACTGGGATGCCTTTCAAGTCTTAGTGCCCCACATGATCTTTGGTTTCTCTTTAAATATAGAGAATGTTTGTTGTTGCAATGGAAGCGTGGTAGTTACCTGTAATGTGGCTGCCATGCAGGTGGAGCTCAGCCTTTCTGACCCTTCTAGGGTTTTTTTTCTGCAGCACTCTGAGCAAAGACGCTGCTCTCAACACCACGTGGGGAGAAGGACCCAATGGCTCCCATCGTCTTCCTCTTCACCTTCAAGGATTTTCTTTCATATGGAAAGACCTGTGTGAAACTGCACCAAAACAAACAACATTCCTTAAATTCAATTTGTATTTTCATAGGAGAGAAGCAAACACATGCCAAATTCCCTTGGTTTTATTATTAAAAAGAAAATTCAATGTAGACAGCTTTGCATTTGGATATTAGGAAGAGAAAAAAATAGCAATTTCTCCAGCAATAAAGCTATATTTCTGAGCAAGATCCACAAGAACATCCCAAGTATGTTACCATTTCTGGCTGGACACCATACAACCCTCCATCAACTGTGTCAAGTCACAGGTGTTAAAAAAGCAGCTCAGCACATGGGAAGCTGCCCAAATTGCCCCTCACTCCTGGGAGCTTGTTTCCCTGCTCATTGTCCCCAGGGCTGTGCCAGCCCCAGCCCAGCCCACTGCCCTCCAAGTCACACCTGTGAGCTCCTTCTTGAAGTCTGATCTGCAGGAATGGTGGGAACTCCCAGGTTGCCTTACCAGTTCAAAATGGACCAGTATCGCAGGAAAACCTGCTCCTCATCTTTGCATGAAAGCTCAATAAACGCTTAGACACAAATTTAGGCCAACCCTTCCCCTGAAAACCATCAACACAAGGATGAAACAAATGCAGCAGCACCACCCAACACCGCAAGCTGCTGGACTCTTCTCTCAGCCTTTACTGAGAGCCAAGAACTCCCACAGAAACGTTTTTATATCTCAAGACTACTTGAGACTAACCTAAGCACTGCACTTTCACTGCCAAATTTAATTTCTTCGTGGAGCCTCTTAGCTCAGTTAAAAGCCTGCCAGCCTTGCTGAGGCCACAGAGCTCTTCAGGCCACTGCTTGGCCTCTCCCACCAAGGCACAGTTAGCCACAGGCAGGCTGTGCCTGCGCACCAGTAACAAGCCCTGCACTTCTTGCCCTGCTGGGTTTGCCCATTCTTCTTTTGCATTCACAGAGAGCAATTCAGTATCTGAAGCACGTCTTCCACAGTGGCTGCAAAAATAGCACCTTGCAGCAAGAAGAGCACTCTGGGATGCAGCAGCCCAGGAGGATGCCCTTTTGGCAGCCGTGTGCCAGAGCTTCTGAACTGGTGGCTGAGAAACTAGGTGACAGAGGCAGCACGAACACAGCATCCAGCAAGAACACAGGATCCAGCAAGAGAAGATCAGCCAGCATGCTTTACATTCATGAGGGCGAGAGGACAGACTCTAGTATGCGTGTGTGTATATATAGCTTGTCATGATAGAAGTCACAAAAAAAAAAACAACCCAGAGAGTGAGAGAAAGAAACAGCACCCAGAGTAAATTAAAGAAACAAAATTAGAAACAATCTGTGTTTCAAAATGTGGTCAACAGAATGCATCACCATGACAATTCTTGCTAGAAGCTACAAGGGATGCTTCCTGGCAGTGCTGAGGGAGGGCTCTTTCAGTAGTGGAGAGTCATCAAAATGCAATCTACAGCACAAAAAAAAAAAAAAAAANAAAAAAAAAAAAAAAAAAAAAAAAAAACCAAACACCAAAACCCAAAAACAAACCCCAAAAACCTGTGGTGACATTTTGTTGACTTTTATTCTCAAAATGTGAGAACTAGACTGGAGAAGCATTACTTCACACTGAATCCTGTGAAAAGCCTGATCCCAGTTTTAATGACAGAAGAGACATCTTTAGCATTTTCCTGAGTGGTTGCATTACAGGCAAAGCTAAAATAAAGATCAAAGATTTATATCACAGATATAAAATGAAATAAAATGAGAGTCTCAGATTAAGGCACAGGGAGGTGGACTTTTAAATAATACAAACGTTTCTGAATGGAAATGTGAAGAAAGGATTAAAATACCTAAGCACCAAAACATAAGAACTTTAGTTCCTTCTAAAGGCATCATCTAGTCTGAAAGATGTAGAATACATAACAGCAAATTACAGCACAACAATGCTTGTGGAGGAGCTGCTGATCTCACTGAACTAAGCTGATCAGCAATGTTTTCTCTCTCTGGCCTCGTGTCAGGTGTGTTTATGGACAGCAGGGCAGGGCTGAAAGGGTTGCTCAGGGGCATGGGAGCATCTCCTGGAGATACCTACCCACAGGGGAGTGAGAAGCTCTTCTTCCAGCCTAGGTTTCCCAAGCAAAATGTCCTTTAATGGCCGAAGTCCCCATTCTCCTTCCTTTCTTTCCAGCTCCTACCGTGTCCCAGCTACTAGATAAGAGCAGAAACTGATGCAATTTTAATGCCACCTCTCCTGAAGCTCCACCTTCACCAGGCTGGATGCCCCATCCCCATAGCAGTGCTTGCTGGCACATCCTCTGGGGATGCACAGCCAACAAAATCAGATTGTTTTAATTTTGGGCAGCCAGGGGCTCTTGAGATTGCTGAAATGGTACAAATATGCTCGTTCTCACCATGATGGGAAGAAGGCTAAGCTGAAAAGTGGGGAAAACTCAGGGTCAAATCTACCTAGAGAGAAAGCCACAGAGACTATCATTAAAAAAAAAAAAATAGAGAAAAAGAAAAGGTAGGAATGTTTTGACAAAGGAAAGAATGAGAAACTGCTGCAATGGAGGGGGGAATGGAGATAATCTGCAGTTTGTTCCACAGCATGCAAACACAATATGTGTATGTCTGGTGGTTATCACGGCAGTTATCACACAGACAGCACAACTAATGTAGCTGATTGTTGATTATCTCCAGCCCTCCTTGGATACATCAGCAGGTCACCCCTCTGGCACTGCCATCCGTGGAAATGGCATCTGCTGCTGCTGAGGGCTGTGCCCAGCTACTCTGCTTCCAGGGGCTGCTATTTACTGTGGTCTCGAGAGTTCAGGCACCAAGGATAAATTTCTTCTCTCAAAAACATAAATCTGTACAAGTCTGGCTGAATGTAAAACGTGGTACATACACATGGCAGGTGCTGACCTTGAGCCGGAGAAAAGTCTGGTGAAAAACTTTTCCTTTGGAAAAAAAACCCAGCCCCACCAATTCCAACTGATCTAAATGCCTCATTGCCACCCATCAGCTGCAGCAAGTCGTCTCCATGGTTTAGGAGTGCTTCAGCAACATTTCTCTTTCTTTTCACCAAAATACTTGGTGTCAAATATTTCACTTGGAATGATATTTTATGTTAAAAAACAGTAAATCACTTAGCAACTGAAATGAGATGTCTAATGGGAGGTCAGATTGAATGTTTTGTTGATTCTGGGATGAAACTAAATGTTGTAATCATTTTGGTTTTAAACAAAGATTTATATTTTTCCCCAGGCAATTCAGAACGGCCAAGAAATAAAAGAAATATATTGCCCACAGTTAGGTACCATATCAGTAATATATAATAGAGGTATAATAGAAAATACTGAAAAACTCCATTACATTCCTGTTCCTTTGTCTGAGGCAGAACTTCCTGGTTAGAGCAGTGCTTATATATCTAAGTAACATCTAATTCTCAGAGAAAAACTTAACCAGCAGTGAAGCCAAAGCTAACCATACACAACCCAAATAATCAAATCTTGTCAGAAATCAGGCAGAAAACAGTCCCATCACAGGACGGGCAAAGGAAATGGGATGAGAGACAATGCATAAAAAAATATTCAAAGTTCATAGCAAAGTCAGTTTGACTTTGAGAAGAGAGTCTCCCTCCCTGTACAATTTGAAGTATGGCATTAAAACAGGGAGCCAGGTCTCTCTCACACAGCACTTTGGGTGATTTCTGTGAGACCAAACGATCTCACTCCTCAATGGGGTTTTAGGGGAAGTGCTCCCATGATAGTGCCCTTTCTAAAAGCCCAACTTTCCCAGCTCTTTCCCACACGATGGATGATATTGCATCTATTAATTAAATGTCAAATTGTTGCCTTGTAAGTGGAGAACAGTAAGATGGATGCTGTGTAAAAGCCAGACTACTTGAACCAACACTTGGAATTCCTTAGAAAAGTTATTTTCCCTTAGTGTTGCCTCCTAAAATCACGAAACCTTTAAGGAGATCTATGGCACAAATGTACATCATGAAAACAACTCATCTTTGGCAGACAGGGATTATCTGATGCATGCTAGTTGTCTTTGTCAGCAACTGTTGTTCTGAATAACTTTATTGAAAGAAAATAAAATTAAGGGTGAAAAATAATTGCAAAATATACCAAAGCATACAACAGATTGTTAAGTGCATGGAATAAATAGCTGCAGGGGAAAACTTTAAACAATAGCTTGGATATAAAGTGCATTTTTATCTCTTATTCTTCTCTCACACTTTTTTTTTTTTTTAGTGTGAAGAAACAGCTTAAAACTCAAAGATAAAGAACAAATAAATGTTGTCTTTCATTTCCAAATATGAAATGAGGACCTCAGACTCTTCAAGTGGTAAGCACTCGATCTGCTTCCTTCAGAGAGCATTCTACCAGAAGTCTGGTTTATAGACAAGAAAGAAATAGTATCAATGTCTAAGCAGTTGAGCAGTGACTTATGTCCCCCGGCAAAGATTCATAGGGATTGTTCCTCCTTTATATAAGTGTCCTGTGACGTACAAAGTAGGACTGGCAATGACCAGAAACTGAGCCCTCCCCTGTCCTGGCGTGTGTGCAGCCAGCAGGATGCCCTCACTCTGGTGTCAACAGGAGAGGAGCTGGGCTGTGACCCCACTGCTGTCTGCTACCCCCAAAGCAAACAGTGCTTTGGCATTAACTGCCCACTAACAAGATGTGTATTTCCATAACACCTTGCCTACCAAATTATCCAGACTGCTTTGTATGCTTGGTCCTCCATGCTCTTGATAACAGTGAAGGGAACGGAGGTTTTCAGACTCACCCACGATGAGTATTTACTGCTTGAATCATAAAACACTTCTGTGACCTTGGAAAGCAAGTCCAGGGTGTTCCCAGGAGTGCCACAAAGACAATAATAGCATGAGGCTCTATGAGGAAGGGTTATGCACCCACCTCCACATCCAAGGTCATCTGCAACGCCCTAAGGCTGGTTGCCCATACAGGCTGCAGCTAAGACCCAGCTCTGCTGGGCTGTAAGGCAAACATATAGCTTGGGTGACTATTCATAACCACAACCTTATCCTGTGTGAGTCATCCTCACTCAACCAACTAGTACAGACACAGCCATGTCCCAAAAAAATGAAGATGGTGTTTACTGATGCACAGCATCCTGCTAAATTCTGCCAGCTCTTCCCTTCCCCTCCTGCACCCCTGGTTGCCACCGTGGGCTGGGACACCTGACTAACACCCTACACTCACAGAGGGAGGCCTGGGGCCGTGTCCACGTAAGCAGTTGGGACCTCTGCGTGGTGACTCACTTTGTCAACAGCTGAAGTGACAAAGTGTTGAATTTCCTCCACACCCCGTGTCACGGTGCATCAGTCAGCGAGGGCGCACAGCTCCCCTCTGCACATCCTTCCAGCTATATTTGGTGGTGAAAAGACGGCAAAAGATGCCCCTGTCACATTTAAAAACCAAATACAGGCGAGTTGTATGAAAAGCATCAGATGATTGAAGACAAGGATACGGAGATATTAATGTAGACAGTGACACCTCCAGTTCCTTTGTGCTGCCTGGAGAACACACCAGCAGAGCTGGCAGGCTCGCCTTTGGGTACTTGATTTTCTTCTTGCTCAGACCTGGCTGGTTTAAGCAGAGGGAGGAAAGGGCAGGTGCCACATCAGAAACACAACGAGAACCAAAAAAAAACCCAATAGAAATCACAGACAGGCCACATGTTGGTCTCACTTTTAAGACAAGCTGGCAAAAGGTACTGGGGGAAAACAGAAACGCTGAGATATTTTGAAACAGCTTTATTTCACAGAAGTTTATGCCCTCTGAGAGCCACATTGAAGCATTTGTATAATTGTTACTTTCTCCCTTTTCTTTATAATAGTCATTATTCAAAGTATTTCACAAGCACGTACAGTCCTTCAACTGAAACCATATATCAGCAATTACAAAATGCAAAGGGCAAGACTACTCAAATAAAAGAGACCTTGGATGCAGAAAGGTTTTAGCTCCTCTAAACCTCATTTGTAAGCAGGGCTAAAACGGAAGAGTAAATGGAAAAACTTGATAGCTTTGTGTCAGAAAAGACATGAACCGTGACACAGCAATGTCAGCAAGACCAAAATGAGCTGTTAAAATACCTGGAGTGAAACAACACATGGTTCCTAAAGTGGCAGATTAAAAAAACCCACCCTGATAAGAGGTCAAGAGTGATGAAATCTGTGCCTTGTTCCTGCTAGGCACTGCGATTTCCACCTGAAAATTTTCAGTCAGAACGTATTAAACTGCTTCCAAATTAAAGTGTCAAGGTAAAACTCAGCATGTGTAGTTCAACAGCTCCATAAAAACATCGTCAGTGAGGGAAACAAGCAAGCAAACCTCATTCTGATTTCACTTGTAGCCCTTGCACCTGGAGAACGTGCCTGTGAACCGAGGCACTCCAAGAGCAGAAACAGGATAAAAACCAAGCCCTGTGGCAGTGGGTTATAAGGAAGCTTTAAGTGCCTGCCAGAAGATCTTAAATAACATTTTTAGAGCCATAACATGATTTATCTCTTCCAATATCATATACATCTAAAAATCAAGAAAAGATGATGGGTTTTTATTTACCTTCAGGAGTAAAAACCCAAAAATCTCTCCAGTTGATGGCCATTGAGGGTGGCAGGGAACAAGCAGTTCCAGCTCCTGGGATTATTGAGCAAACTACTTTTTCAACCATTTTCCCCACTACTTCAAGCAGTGCCTCAGTACAATTTAACAGTTTCCAATTCAGTAAATAAAAAAAGCTCAAGAGTCTTTATTTTTCTAGGGCGAGAAGGGCAAACAGCAAACCAGAAGCTTTGCTGCTGTCAGGGCACCATAACATTTGTCCTGCACAAAACGAGTCTCATCACAGATGGTGTGACTGGGTGCCCACCTCTGCATTTCCAAGAGCTTCTAGGATGGAGGTGGACAGCTCTGCATTGCTTTTAAATGTCCCCAGTAAAAGACCATGAGAAGAAGAAAAACTAATTTTTCTTCTTGATCCCAAATGATTTCCCTAAAAAACCCCAGAAGGCAGCCATGGGTTAATTATTTCTCTGGAGGCTGAAGCAAGCAGAGCAAGGGTCATACCACATGTACCCCCTGGAACGGCCTCCTCTTCTCTGAAACTTTAATATAACTTTATGGAAATCTTACCAATTGAAGCAGGAGGTCTCCTTCGGATCATGAACTCCGATGGGAACCAGTAGATTTTGCTATTTTATTACAATGGCCTTTAGACCATCCTCTGTCTTTACACTCTTCAGTTTGTATGTCAGAAAATACCAGTATGTATTGAGGCATTGCTTGCACTACAGAGCCCGACCTTCCCACCCCCACAGACAGACTTTCAACTCTTTACTGATTGAACTGGAAGTTACCCTTTTTTTTGAGTGACTGCTTGAAGCAATGGTTGAGAAGGAAAAAGCCTCTCTTTATAAACCTCTTTTAGCTGATGTCAGCTATCAAGTTTCTGTTATTTACTTACATCACTTTCAAAAGCATATTTTCTCTGTTAAGGCTCTGTTTTGAAAATTCCCTGGCATTTTAATTGGCTTGATATTTTGATTCTCTTGTCAAAAAAGAGACTTGCTCAAAAATCACAACCTGATTTTTGTTATGGATCCCTCTTTCTTAGAGCTTCCTAAAGGCTGCTTACTTCCTGCAGAGGTTTGAAGTCACGTGGCTGTGCTTATCACAAAAACTGCTACATTTGAAGTCTGGAAAATCCATTCATCTTGAATTGACCAGTAACAATCTTCCTGTGAGCAACAGACTCAGAATTAGAGATTCCAAACCAAGCTTTTAATTTCTTCTTTTCAACCAAAGAGCTACGAAGAAAGAGATAGAAAAGAAACCCACAATTGTTTGGAGATCTGCATGGTATTTAGTAAGGACTTAGGGAAGCTGCAGTTTAAAATTGTACCTTTAGTGTCCAGTTTGTCCTTTTCAGCCTCCTTCTTCACCCACTTGGATTGGAAGACTGGCATTGCTCTCCCTTGAAACTGAGCTAACCTGGAGAACAAGGAGCATAAAGCAATGGAGCTGCCACAAGGACCACCAGCCAGGAGCATCCAGGTGAGTGCTGCTCACTCTGGATCCAGGCACCTCTTCCTGCAGCCTAACATACCCATTTATGGACACACAACCTATGTGTTACTAGGAATGCCGTAGTACAAGGGGAATGCTAGCAAAAAGCAGCTACTTCTATTTAATATAGTAGGAGTGCTAACGATGTTATTTGGCCTTTTTTTCCTGTTCTGCTCACTCTGCACTTGCCTTGCAACACACTTACACACAAATTCAGACTGTGGGGAAGCTGAAGGTGATATTCGCTGGTTAGATCATCTTGGTTGCAGCTTTGTTTTCTGCAAGAAATAGATTCAGTCTGATGGGAAGAGTAAATGATGATGCTTCCTGCAGCACCACACTCACTCGGTGCTACCATAGCTGCTTCCAGACACCTCTTACCTAAGGGCAAGGCTCAGGCTACCCTACCAGCTACCGCCCCAAAAGAAGGATCCTGCATTAAAGGCTCCTACTTTTCAGTTTCCAAGAATTTAGACAGATGGAAGATTTCTGCATTCAGTCATTTTACATTATATAACCAACAGTGAAGGTTTTTTATTTTCTCCCAATGTCTTCTATTTTCTGGAGCAAATGAGGAGGGCTGTGATTTTTTTATATTAGGAAAGACCAGTTTGCTTGCCTCAGTAAGGTACAGGTTAATAGTGCTGCATGAGGAACAACAATAACGGCCAGTTCCAAGTAAGATTCAGTTTGCAGTTGCTTGAAAACTTAGAAGAAGGTCAGCACACCCAGGTTCCTCTGTGCTTTTGTTTTATTTAGCTTTGCAAATGAGAGTTGTCTTCATTTTCCAAGTCTCTGGTGTAAGAGCAAAAAAAAATGAAGTTGTAACATTGAAATTGTATGTTATTATATTCCCCATCTTATTATCTAAATTGCTATGCCATGAGTGAATCCAAACCAGAAATCTCTATTGATCTCTGTGGTGTTTTTTTCCCCAAACACTAGTGTGTTTACATATGGCTGAAATAATCTAGAAACCTGTTTACAGGCTACCCAATGTAATTAAGAAGGATTTTTCTTGTGCCTTTGAGGTCACATACTTACAAAGGTGAAACTTGCTGCAGTAGCTATTTTAGAAAGATCAAGGACAGAGAACAATTACTTGCAGACTGGGGACTAATAAAGGGAAATCCACAGAGAACTCTAAAGGCCTCAGAAATAATCTAGGCAATGCACTAAGAATAGAGCAAGTCAGGAGAGAAGAACTGGGGAAAAAAGTTTATACAATTTGTAGAAATTGTAGAAATAACAATTTGTAGAAATACTATTAGGTTGAAAATAATTTGTAATCTCAGCAGTTTCACTGATGGCTTTTTGCCTCCTCCAATCTATCAGTTTTGAGGGGCTGTGGGCTCAGGTCAGTGTTAGCTGAGTGGCGGCCACCACCTTGCCTTTCACAGGAGAGGCCTGACCCACAAGAATGACTGGAAGATGAAAACTGATTCTATAACCTCCATGGATTTAATGAGCAGGAATTTCACTAAGCAGCATTAGGAAAAGTTCATCAAGTGTTCCATCAGACAGAGAAGTACAGCAGTGAAGTCAGAGAGGTCAGGGTACAAAGCATGGGGCAATTAGCAAGGTATCATTCTGTAAGTACATCAGTAATAAAGGAAGACCAAAAAAGGAGAGGGGGAAGCCACTAACAAAGGAAGCTGGGGGTTTAATAAACTTTCTTTGCTTTAATCTTCATGGAAAAGGCCACTGAGAGCAGATGGTCGGCACAATAATACTGCGACAAAGAGGGAAGATGGTAATCTCATAAAAAGGGAATGATGAGAGTGCTAAGCTAATTGAGATGTTTTCAAATTGATTATGCTGATGAGCTTTATCTTCACATACTTAAGGAACTGTCTGAAGCAATATCAGAGTTTTAACTATTAGCATAGAAGACTGAAGAGGGAAAGATGGGGAAAAAGTAACCAAGCCTTTAAGGAGGAGGAGAAGATACTGCTTTGCAGCCCACAAACCATCCACACACAGAAAAACACTCAGCCTTTCTGCAAAAGCAACAAGTCACTGGAGGCACGAGCAGCAGCAAATGACATTTGTTGAATTGCACCACACCAGTTGCATTTCATTCTATGGGCTGTCAAAGAGGCATAGCTTGACTTCAGCCTTAGCTACTACTATGGCATTTGATGGTGTGTGTATAGACTATGAAGCTTTCTACAAGAGCATTCATTTCCAGAAAACAGTTCTGAGAGGATGAATTAAACACAGTTTCAGAGACACCTGCCTTGAACTCAGCATTATTACATTTTCATTAATTACTTGGCTGATGGAAGAAGGAATAAGCTCGTTACATTGGCTGGTAACACTGTGCAGGGAAGAGCTGCAAGCACACAAGAGGATGGGATTAAAATTCAAAAAGGTCATGAGGAATTGCAGAAGCAATCTTTAAAGCAAGCACGTTATTCAGGAGAGACAATACAAGATACTGCACTTGGGCAGAAATAATCAATTCGTAATTACATCAAGATATGGGAAATAAAACTTCCAGTCGGCTCAGTCTCCGCATCCTCATTGGAGAAATAGATCCTGTATTATAGACTAGATGATAGTGAAGCTGTGGACGAAATGGAGGGGATTGAAAAAGGACAGAGAAGGAGATGGAGGTCTAGAAAACATGGCAAAGGGGTGAAACAAAGGTGTGGAACTGATTCTCAAGACAAAAAGCAACTGAGGAAAGAACTTGGAAACCTAAAATCTATTCTTGCTAATAGTAAAGATGAGGTAACGACCTGCTTGCCAGGGTTTTGCCCTGTCAGACATGAACTGAGCGAGGAAGATAAAGGGTAAATACCAGGGAAGCCCACCAAGCAGTGCACCCCATGGGACAGAGCTCAGTGGGACCCAGCATCGCTGCCTGGGGTGGCTCCAGGCACAGGGGCCACCTGCCCCCCCCGCCCCCCCCACTGGCCCCTTTGCCCATGAGCCCAGCAGCTTCCTGCCACCAACCAGCAGCAGCCCTGCACACCGTTTACCCAAAAATCTCTGAATATGAAGTGAAAAATTCAGGGAGGTCAATTAAACTTTTCATGGATATTTAATAACAGAGAAGATGAGAAAAAAAAAAAAATCAAATAAATTACTTGTTCCAAATTATCACTCAGTTTTACCTGTGGTTCATTACTGACTCAGATTAATGAATGCTGAAAAGATATTATTCTCATATGAATATTCAGACTTTGCTACCCAATTGCAATTTTTCAAAAGGAAAATGCAGTATATCAACTCCTGATGAATTTTTTAATAGAGTCAAATGCCAAATGCCCTCAGTAGTAGACCTATCATTTAAAGGAATCACGGTATACCAGACTGTGGAGAAGTTCCCTGCTGAGAATACAAGACACCAAACAATTGTTAACATGGGGAAATTAATTCAGGAGTTGAGCTCAGGCTGGCACAGGGGAACACATGCATTTCTCCATAGAGCTCACCACACTTCAACTGCTTTATGTTATAAATAGTGATAACTGTGAAAAGACCTAACCCTCCCTTCAGTGTTTTGTGGGCTTATTTTATTCATTTTCACCTTCAGTAAAGGAGCATTTGCCAGGGAAAATGCTTTTGTACTTAGCAAAAAATAAAAGCTGTGAGTCACCAGGGAAGCTGGGTGGGAAAGGTCACCAACTGGCTTCTCTATAGCAGCAGACATTCATTTTATCGTTGCAGGACCTGAACTCATTCATGTGATCATCCAGCTTTAGACTTTAATAGACAGGATATGGTGAAGGTGAGAATCTTGCATTTCTTCAGGGAGAAGTAGAAAGGAGGTGACAAACAGCACGCTGTTCCGTGCCAACACTGATTTACTTACCCAGAGATTGCTAAATGAGTTTATTCCATTTGCTTAGCTTGGGAAGTGGACCAAACCAGAAACTCCAGAACGAGTAACTGCAGAACAGCACACCAGGGAAAACTCCTCATTAGCCCAGTAAAGGTTGGTTTATATCTGTCAGCAGTTAAGTTTAATCTGCTCCAGGTGAGATGAGCTCCCTACCCAGGAGGGAGTCAGACCCCTTCTGCTGCAGACCTGACTCTGCTCCAATCAAGGAGAAGCCCCTGACTCAGTCAGCACCTATCTGACCAAATGTCTCAAGCAGAGTGATGGAGAGCCCTGAAAAGGTCCTGGGACACTTACAGGTCAAAGCAGACAGGGAAGAAAGCATGACATGTAGGTCCCCCAGAGCAAACTTTCTGCAGAACTTCCACCCTTTCAAGCAGGGTCACGGCATGTGATGGTGATACTCCTTGCCTGAGATTTATTTAGCAATAGGAAAATCAGCTTTGCAAGGCATGCTGTTCCTTTGTTTACATGGAAAGGCAGGTCCCTAGTTTCCTCAGTTCCTTTGGAAGCTCCAGTCTGCTCAAAGACAGCGGCGTGTTTATGGCTCTGCAACAGCTACACCTTGTAAACCGTGTCCTTCAGCCCCGCGCTCACAGCTTGGGCTGCTGCAAATAACAGCTCTCAAGAGTTACATAAGAAGGAAAATTTCCTCCTTCAAGGCATTATAAAGAAAGACAAAATTACTTACTTAAAGCCAACCTTGTCTTCGTGATGATTTAAAGTCGCTTGCCAACTGGAACTGTCTGTGAACACAACGTAACCATGTATTTCAGCATCAGGGATGGGAACTCAGTCATAAAGCCTCAGTAACTCAGCCTTGGACAACATGGCCACAGCTTGCTTTGATGGACTGGCCTTAGCAAGAAAAGTATTTAAAGGAAAAATGCCTTTACTGGGTGGGTTTTTCCCTCCAGCATCTGAACTCTTTTTTAATTCTTCAAAGGCAGATTGCTCTGCCCTCCAAAGTTTTTAATAACTTCCACTTGTTCCTGAGCTGCTGAGTTAAATGGCAAAGCTATTTAAGCTCAAAGGCATTTTAAACTCATGGCAGTCGTGCAATCATAGAATCAACAGACATTGTATAGATATATAGAGTATTCATAGATAATTACAGGCAGAAACATCCACAACTTATGTGTACATATGTATCTACATCTTCACTTTATCTACTGTGCCATTAAATAATTAAACCTCTGCAATAAATGTGTTGTGAATGTCTTACCTAATTACTCTGGCACATAAGAAAAAGTCCTGTGTGAACAGATGACTTACTTTCTTACCTTTTACATTAATCCTTCCCCTAATGAAGAGGGATTCCCTTGAGCTCATTTCATACAAGTTTGGCATCAGGACCAAATCCACAAAGACACCTTAATTTGCCACTTTATATTCTCCAACTTGCAGGTTAATAACAAGGAGCCAGGCTCTTTTCCCTTGTTATTCTTTATTCTTATTCTTCTTTATTCTTAGTTTATTGTGCTTTTTTCTTATCCTACCAATATTTCTAACATGTAAAGTTTCTTTCTTTCATACCATTCCAGATGCTCAGACCTTGTCATGTACTGTGACCCATCCAAATTTTCCTGCTTTCTGTGCAGAAGAGGATGTAGGCAAGTGAGCAAGAGAGTGCAGGACAGCCAGACAGATCAGAGGGACCTGGTCCTGCTGCCTGCAGCTTACAAAGTGCTACAGGGAAACAGCATTTGGAAGCAAAGTGTGGCCTTGAAGAAAAATCCCAGCTGTCAGGAACAGAGCACGAGCACAACTCTTGTGCCAAATTATTCCTCTTCACCATGCTCAGCCCAGGAGGACTCAGCTGAAATCACTTGAGTGCTTTTAATTACAGATTAGATTTTTTTTTTCATGGCTCAATGCAGACTGTTCTTTCCTCAAGCAAAACCTCTCACCCCCAGACCTGGCTTCTGCAATTAATTGTTTATTCGTTTTCCCACAGCTGAAGGGACAGCTTGCAGATCTGCAGCTCTCAGAACCACGCAAATCTTCTCTTTACCACACACGTGTCACTGCAACTGCTTGTTCTGTGGTAGATTTTTCTGCATATACCTGCTCAAGGTTATCCATTTCTCCTCTGCTCTGTGGTATCACACAATGGGCATCAGTCTGCCTGCATCTCCTCTTCCACAGCCATTTTGCTTTGGCCTGTATTTTATTGCTTTCCTCCCCAAAGAAACCAGTACAGCTTTCTAGCATTTGGCTCTTACTCTCCTTTTTCAAACACAGATACATCAAGTTAACTTTATTTTTGGCCAGAGTTTGCTCTTTTAGCAAGAAATTAGCTTCCATCACCCAGACATCAGGCAGTACCTCTCACTCAGTTCTTTCCCACGTGCTGAGATGTTTCTATCCAGCTCTTTAGTCTGTTCCTCTTCCTCTATCACTTGCTCTTGATATAAATTGGGTCTGTGGCAAGTGTTTCCGTAAGTTTTCTGTAAGGCCCACAGTTAACAAAACCCCACTGCACATGAGCAATGTTTTAAGGTGCTGCCTGATGCCCAGACTTCTCCACCTGCTGCTACTGAACAGCTTTTACTGTCTGAGTTCTGCCTGCTTTGCTTTTAGGACAGCCCTGTCCTTCAACCAAGCTCTTTTTAAATGTTCTTTTAACTTCATTCTCTCTCTCTCACTGTAAAATCTAGTTGATTTTACAAAGACTAAAATAGCTGCAAAAAGCTCAGTTTTTCTCTGTGCATATCACATGAACCTCACTTTGAAAAAAACCCAAACCCCAAACTAGGTCAAAATGAGAGCTGGGTGGGTGATTTCTGGTTGCACAGGAAGTTTGGGAAGGCAGAGAGCGACAGGATCAGCTCTCTCATTAGGAAGTGTAGGTGGGTGCAGCAAAACTTGCACCTCGCAGCACCTTAAAAAGGAAACAGGGACGTACAGCAAGTTGTATTCATCCACAGCCAGACTTGGCCTAAACAAACACAAATTGCCAAGATGGAAAAAAAGAACAGTTAGGATGAAGTAGAAAAGTCTGCCCATTTCTCCTCCACACACCCAGTGGTTCCGAGAAATAATGCTTGATAAATGACTTGTTTTCTTCATGCTGGTGTTCAGGTGTCGCTGAAGTGGGAGAGTGGGGAATTACAGCCCTCACTGCTGCTGTTATTATTATTATTTGGCAGTAATTCCTCTAACTTTCTTCCCTGGAGCAAGGCACAATGAGCTGGTCTCCTGTTCCCAAGGTCATCCCACCAGAAAATATTAGCTATTTGCTTCTATTAGTTTCAATTATCGAGGTACAGAAAACCAAATAACAGTCAATTTACAGTATTTCTTGGCTTGGCTTAAGTGCAGGACTGGAACACTCACCCCAAAGCACCAGTAACTACAAGACAAAGTCTCCATGGAGCCTGCTGGCAGCAGAAGGAGGACAGGAGGTACCTTCCTCCTGCTCTCCACTCCCCAGACACACTTGTAGGAGGCTCCAGCCCTTCAATTTCTCTCTCATTTCTGTAGAAAGTGGCAGCTCACCACAGTGCAGGGCCAAGTGAATTAATTCCTAATACAATTACCACTCTTTTGGCCTCCATTACAGTCCTCAGAAGGTGTGAAAGAAATAATTTTCCACAGTATTACAGGTACAATATCTACACTCCTGATAGCTGCTGATGTACTCCCACGTCACTGCATCCCTTTCAACTGCTCTATTTAAATCCTCTCTGATTCTCATTGGGATACAACATCTGTCCCCTCTGCCCAGTCACCTAGCAGTGGGCAGGGTGTCAGTGCTTTAAAAGATGAGGGGTGTTTCATTGCAAAGTGCAAGCAATCTCCATAACTTCACAGCCCAAACAGACAGCTCTGTGTCACAGCCACACAACAGACAAGGTTGGAGCAAAGGACCTGTCCCACCTCGAGCAGAGTCTCCAGCTGGGAGCTCCTCCTGAGAGCCCTGGAGAGACTGGAAATGAGTGTTTGTGACAGCCGAGCTGTGAAAGACAGAGAGAAGGTATCAGCGAGGGACACAGAGTCCTCCAGGTCTCTCATGGCTTGAGTCTGCTGCCTGTTAAGTGAGTGACTTACAGACAGCTCAGTATTCAGCCTCAGTCCAGAGCTCAGAACACATAAGAAATGCACAAACGTTGCAAAACTTTATCACTAAATGGTTTAAAATTTGCTTTTCCTTTTGGCTTTATCTTTCACAATGTTAAACCTTGCTGTTCCCATCTCCCATGTCTTTCCTGTGACCTCAAAGGCTGAGAAAGGTCCTGAAAAAAATGAGTGAGGGAGGGGAGAAGCCCCCTTTGCACCCCACTCCTCCAGGAGCCAGGACTCAGTGAAGGATCAGCATGTTAGTGGTCTAAGTATTTGCTTGCAATAACATGGTTCAGGGCAGCAGTGCTGGCTCCCTTCCCATTTTATTTGGTAAAGAAGCACATGTTAGCTCTCTGATGCCATCATATTGCTGCAAGAAAGACTATATTCACTGCAAATTATCTCCTGAGAAGAGCTACGTGAATACAGTCATCTATAAAGTAACCAGATCATCTTTGGGAAGAGTTGCTTCCTTTTACACACTGTTGCTATTGAGGAGATAAAACTGTGAAAATAATAAGGTGCCTGGATGCAACTCTGAATATAGTATCACCTTAGTACAAGTATTACATCAGCTGCAAACTCCCCTGGCAAACACTGCTTCCCTGCCCCACTCCTGCCCTGGTGAAACTGCCTCCTCACACAGGCAGAACAGAAAAGCACATCTTCTGAAAGTTCTCAAATGGAAAATTTTCACTCTTCTTCTTCCTTTCAAAATGTTTTTTCTCTGTTTCCTTGCAATGATCTGACGGGTGTCTCTGGAGGAGCCACCTGACTGTAGCATAGACAACTGGAACAAAGACTTTCTGGATGTATTTCAGAGATATTAGGCAAGAGCCTAAACACCTGCTGTTCACTGCAGCCTCTACCTCTGCCCCTTTCCCTAGCCCTGCACAAACACACACACTCACCCTGTTCTGCTGCTGCCTCACTCTCCAGCTGTGTGCCTGCAGTACTGCCCTGCTTCCCCTCAGCATCCTTTTTTATTTCCATTTTTAAGATAATGTATTTCTTTCCAAGGAAAAAAGATACTGGTAATAAACTCTACCTCTCTCCCTCTCATTTTCCCTTCTGGTGTTTTAGAGAAGGTCATTTTGGTTTTAATTAATGGATAGTCACAAATCCAACCAAACAATAGAGCCCCAGAAACAATCCCAGAAAATTCCGAGCCAGAGAGAAATCATCACCTCATTTTCAGGGAATCATCCATGTGCAAGCTGGCTTAACAAGCACAGTATGAGGAGCACTGCAAGTCATCCAGTGCCTCTCTCAGACATTTGGATGTTGAGGTTTTTTAAATGGATTCAAAAATCCCTCTTTTTGAATGGATTACTCACATGAAAAGCTCACAACAGAAAACCTCTGTTTGGTCTTCATGCAACAAACTTAACCAATAAGCCATCAGGTGCCAAGGCATGTCCCATATGTAGAAGCAGCTCAGCACTGAACCAGTTCCCCAGTGGTTTGGAATGTCACGGTTCTCCATGGAGGAAGGGCTGGGTTGCATTTGTTTCTCCTGGCACAGAGGAATGATCACAGCTGGGCTCTGCTCTCAGCTCCCTGACAATAACCCAGCAGTAGAAAAGCCTGTGCAACGTGCTCCTTCCACGGCAGAGACCAGAGCAAGGGACGGCTGAAACCCTGGGAGGAAAGAGTTTAAACAGAAGTCAAGTCAACAGAGAGGGCAAAAGACATGAGATATCGGCTTGTGTTACAGCTGAGGTTGGTGCCACTGAGGCCTGGTGCTTATGATAAGCTGGCAAAGGTTAGAAATGCCCCGAGTGCAGGGATGTGGTGCCAATATTTACATGGGCTCATCTGAGCGTTTGCTCTGCTGATCTCTGGCACACTCATGGGCTGCATTTGGGAACAGAGACCCATGAAATCACACCACCTGAACAGCAGTGCTCTCCAAGGCATTGCTCAGGAGGAAAAGAAAAACCAGAAGATTAAAGTGCAGATTATCATAGGAAACACCAAGATAGTACCAGTAGAAGGGAGTTGATGGAGAAATGATCCCCTGGGCTTTGGAGAGTTTTTAATTTGTCTCCTGAAAAGTTGACCAGCATGCTAACACTCACCAGAGTGCTTCACTCTGGCAAGGTGAGAAGGAGTAGGGAAAGTCTCTCAGATAGGTTTGAATATTTCACATCTTGAACACTTTGTCCATCATTTCTTTCAGCTGTAATCTGGAGTATCCTGTTAAAACAGCTTTAAAATTCCAAGTTTATGTTAAACACAGGGACAGATAACCATTAACCATTAGTAAGGATAGGTTTGTGTGTGTGGAGAGAGGACAGCTGCAGTGAGAAGGAAATGACACTCAGCTTGTCTGGCTGAAGATAAATATTTGAGGTGGGTCTCAAAGCTACTCAAGATCAGGTAGCTGATAAACTTTTTACCATCCAATAGGATCTTCCATTTTAGCACTGAAGGTATTTTTACCAGAAGAAGATAGAAATAGGCTTTTAGCCTTATTTGTCTTCTCTATATTTAGACATTTTCTAATTTTTTCATCTTTTTTTGTTGTTGTTTCATTTTATTGTTGCTGTATTTTCTTTTGTATAGAACACTTAGAGATCCTTCCAGGTTCTGGTGAGCTTTCATGGGCATTTGCACACCTCACTTTTAGAAAGAGAAATGCAGTTAGCAACAGCAAGATTTAGTTTTGACTTCTCCCAGAACGTGTAAGGCATTGGAATAGGTAAAACTTTGCAATACACCATGAATATTGGTGGGAGTTTGAGGTAAATTTAAGAAAGTAAACATTTAGATTATGCTTCTAGGGAAAAAAAGCGTGTGGAAATAGAAAGATTGATTTGCCTACCTGAGAATTTAACATAGGAAATGGAAAAGAGCCCAAATGCTCAGCTAATGGCAAATATAATGTGTCTAAGGGGAAAAGAAGCAGCAGAAGGAACACTCCTGAGCTGAGGCTGAAGAGCTTGGAGCCGATGTTAGATATTTTAAAAAAATTCTTTATTCTTGCCTTCTTTGCACAACGGAAAAGTTCAATGCTGGAGGTATTCTGAAAGAGATCTTTCTCTAAATGTTATTCAGATGATCTGTAGGCTAAGGAATGTGATAGACGTGAATTATAGCTTCTAGTATTAAAATACCAAAACAAATTATTAGCATATAAAAATTTATCTGATCTATTCAGATGCGTTCCTTTGAAATATGGTCCCTGGCACACTGCACCTATCTGGAATCATAAAACTTGTCAAAGGTACCAAAAGTTTATTGCCTTGGAAGATTCATGCAGCGACATGGGAACACTTGATTTAGGTCTGAACAGCCCTTTGTAATTCTTGCAGGCACACAAGCATTTCAGAAGATTTATTTAAATACAGGAAAAAATAATTTAAGAAGACAAAGCAGCCTTTGCTCCTAATCAGATGAGATAGAAATTCTTTCAAACCACTCTAAGGGCCAAATGTTTTCATTTTTCTTCCTATAATCACCCACCACAATAAATCTTTCCCCGTGAATTAATTTCTTAAACAGAAGAGTTATTTATTAACACAACAAAGCAATCATGTTTTCACCAGAGTAGTAGACAAGCAACAAGTGTATTGTACCCAGCTGATGTAATGACATGTATTTGTCCAACTCTTTGTGTGATATAAAGGTGTCAAAGCACATGATGCCTCCTGCAGCCCCACTGGGCTCCCCTGGGACCTTTGTGCTGGCAGAGGTGGCATCAGTGTCCCCAGACCTCCCACCACCCCCTCTCCTAAAACAGAGGCTCCCTATGAGAGTTTGAAAAAACACAAAAAGCCCAGTTCCTGATGTAGCTGCATTTGAATCTTGGTTGTGTGAATGGGGAAGAGAATGACAACAGGAACATTTCTTAATGCAATAAAAACGTGAAACAGAGAACCAAGAACAAAGAGAATGGGCCTTAATAACAAAGTCTCTGGCAATGCAATTCCAGTGCAGGTAGCAACTTAATCAGGGCTTCTCCCCTGGGAATTACCTTTTGTCAGGCACAACTTTGAATCAGATCTCAGAGAGACCAAAATTCAAGCTGTTGTTCTCCAAATGCGTGTTCTCCAAATACACTATTCTAGTTTTTCCTAGATGTAGACATGCTTCCAAATGCAGAAAGCCAGCGCATTTTGAGTGGGATCTGTTTGAGAGTCCATGTCTTCTACAATGATTAAAAAGATTAACTTCAGTTGTTAGCAACTGCAGTGAAAAGCACTGAAGGCTCAACTCTTAATTACAAAGGGAAACACAAAAGTGTGGCAATTAACCTTTATTAGTGCTAACAGCAAAAAGGCACAGCTGGAGGTTTCTGTGTTTATTACTGACAGAGAAAATCTTCGGTGTCTGCGATGAACTTTTCCCTTGATGCTGCCTATGCCCAAGAAAGGGCTCGGTATGCTGTTGGTTTTTATTGCCAGATAAAATGCCATTCACAAAACCAGCAAGACAGAGGTTACAGAGAAATCCCAATCTTTAACATCTTCATGATACCTTTATTTTATTAGTTGGGAGTTTAGACCCTGAATGCAGTAGACACAAAGCATCAGTACCACTCCTTGCTGCAGCTATTTGCCAGCAGACACAGGCTGTGGGAACCCTGGGGTTACATGTGGAAGCCAAGCACAAGTCTGTCTTCAGGTTTCAAAGCACAAATGTCTTGTGTGAACCAGTATGTGACACATAGAGATTTATTTAGGTTCCAAATAGAGGAAGCAGCATTTTTTCTCAGTTTAGATGAGTGTAGAATTGAGGCAGAATAGCTTCAAATGACCACTTGAAGCTCATTTAAGAGTTCTTTTAAGAGTGCTGGATTCACTGCACTCACATTTATCTGTTGGGAGCAAGTGTGCAAGAGTGTGTTTCCAGTAATGCAGCCAGAGCTCCAGCTGCAGAACATCCTTCACTGCTGCAAACACCAGCAGCCATAAATCATTTATTTTACCAGGACCTGAACCGTAAATAAAAACTTAAGGGACTTCCAAAGTATCCAAGTATTGTCTGTGAGAACATCACAAAGCAGCCAGCTTTCAGGAAGAAGTTAAAACTGCCAGCATTTATTTCAAGTTATTGAAGGCCACTAGCTGGAGGGAGGCTGGCAGGGGACAGCAGCCCTGGGCAGGCAGCTGTGAAGTGTTACTAAATCCACTCTGTGGAGGACTACTAGACAATGATCTGAAGCTAATTCAAAGGCTTTAACAGATATAAAGTGTGTAAGGTAGCAAAAATATCTCTTTTTTTTTTTCTACAGAGCCACAAAGGTCTTTAAATTTACCAGAATGCCATATTATGGTGCAAACATGTTGTTATCTTTATGTCAAAACTGTAAGATACAGTACAGCATCACAAATACATATCCTTACATGGGATAAAAGCTATGAGAATCTCTCAACAGTTACTGTTTGCTCAATTTTCTTATAACCACCTTACAGTATAACAAATCCCCAGGATGTAACTCCACCAAAAGATACTCACCAGAAATGTCTCCAAGGGATCTCAGGTTTTCATTGGAAGTGGGATTGCTGGAGATGATGGCAACTGATGCCCAGCGCTGTGTCTGTCCTCTTGTGTTTTAACCCAGGAGGAGCTGCCAAAGGAAGTTGACAATTCCCTCAAAGACCAAGGCAGGTTTAACCACAGAGTTAAACAATGATCTGGGGCCAATAGTTGTCCTTTCAGGCAAAAAAACCCCAAACCCCAGCATCAGGCATATGGCAAATGCTATCTTGCTCTGGATCAAGGTGTTATCGTTTACGGGAGCAAAATGTGTCTGCCCTAGTTTCTCAGTTGATCACAGAATTTCTGTGGGTTGCAGACATCATGTTTCCATGCCAAAAATTTGCAGCAACGCACTAAAAGTGTAGAATCACAGTTCTTGACAGATTTCAAAAGCTAAATTCATGGGTACATAACTATTTCCAAAGCCACAAGAAAACTGCTTAATATATGGCTGCAACATACATATCCGTGATCAGTCTACTCAAAAAATTATGTCTTGGAAATGTTTTAGTGCCAGTTGGTGTTTCTCAGGAATTGCTCCATGAGGAAATATGTCACCATGTCTCACTGTCCCTTATGGCTGAGTCCGTGAATGTGCCACACTGAGCAGCAACAGCCACGCTGCATGTAGCATTAGCCTGCAAATACTCAATCTTGAGAGAAGCAACAGCTTTAAGTTCACACAAAACTCTCAGTGGCTTCTGGCAACTCCCACAGAGCTCAAAGTTTAGAAAAGTTTTTAAAAAGCAGATGTTTTTTTCTAAGCCAGGATCTGTTTCAGTTATATGGTGATGCTGTCCTCTGCTAAGAAAGTTATAGTGATACGCTAATCCTACTCTATACTGATGTGATGCTATTGCTGTCTTCAGGGGCACACACAACCACTTAAGCCAAGCTGTGGTACAAGTCTGTGTGGGCTTATTCTATACAGGCAGTTGTATCTGTACTGCTGGATATCTTGTTTCATAGATTGATCTAAGGACACAAGTATTTACCACAAAGACGTAACTTACTTATGTAGTAGAGCTCTAAGTTGTTTGAAGCCATGGAGTGTGCTACATACAGTAAATGCACAGTATTGCAGTTATTAAAATTAAGTGGGTTTGGCATATTTTTGTCCAACATTTCCCCCTCTCCCCTTTTCTATTTGTCGTTGTGGCAATTCCTTAAGCAAATGTAAATGTTTTTCCAGCTTAATTTCCATATGTTTATCATCTGTAATTGCAGCTTGGTCACAGTAATTAAAATATATGACACCTACTTGTTAATGTAGGCAAGAAAAGTCATTTTCTCTGTCATAATTTCAAAACATTTCTTCAAATTGTAGCCACAAAGAATACACACATGTTAATGTATTAGGTGCCAAAAAAATCTCTCCTATGACTCAAGAATAGCGAGTGCCAGCTTCATCCAGCAATGAATGTGGTGGGTATAGCAAAACTCTGTCACAGTAAAAGCCAATATTTGTTCTTGGCTAATGTATATTGAATTGTGATATGATAAATATTACATTTACCTTGATACCAAGAGAGTTTCCTTACTGTCCTTCAGGTAAACAAAGAGCAGGGCTTCCCAGAGCCACTGGGCACTTCTGGCTGCAAGGTCAGGGTCAAAGTGTGCTTAAGGAAACCTAGAGGTGTAGGAGACTCCATCAATCAACAGCCTTCCCCTAAAAACACATTTTCCTTACCCTTACAACAAGCACAAAGTTACCCAAGTCAACTGGTGTGCCACAGAATGGAAAACAAAACGAAGATGGCAGAAGCTTTGGAATGAACTAATTAATCAACAAATAGAAACTGTTGTCTGAAGGAGGCAATAAGACCCAAAGGAAGAAATCACGGCTTAAACATGCTCCCAAATGTGCTTTTGTAGCACCAGCCCATACTTACCACTGAGAATAGGGTCAACTTTAAAGCAAAGACTTAAGAAATGCAAAATAAAAGGATCTTCATCATTCAGTTACTCTCAGGAGGCATTATTTGTTGACACAAATCATAGCCCAGCCATTCTGCCTTATACAACAATCATTACTCATCTCCTAGGTCACACTGCATGTTCCATCCTCTTAGGTAGAGCCTTAGGATTATTGATAGCATGAATCAAAGCAGCAGGGCATCGCTGCTGCCTCCGAGCCGCCACCATGCACCGCACTGCCGGGCAGGATGGAGACGGATGGGTCTGTTCTCTTGCTCTCCTCCTGGGGAGAGGGGAAAACCTTGGAAATTGCTGAATGTTAAGGATTTTTCTAAATGTCTGTCAAGTCAATCCCAGAGTACAAGTAATGGAGTCAGGGGTCTCTATTCCTATTTGTGTTCAACCCTAGTGGCGGTGAACTCGAGCCTGAAAATAGGTGAAAGCCAAGTAAACTTGAGGGGGAAAGGAAGTGATCCTTCAAAATCCCATCAGAATAGGATAAAAGCTTAAAAACAGTCCTACAGCATATCTTGTCCTATATTAGCCACTGAGCTCAAAATGTGCTTGTTGCAAACAAACACAACCAAAGCCATAATATCAGACTTGAAATTAAACTTATTTGACATCATGTTATTTGTACTATCCTTTAATTTGGCTCCTATAAATCTTCTATACAAGACTCAAAACAGGGAACTCAAAAAAAAAACCCCACAGGCATCTTCTGTTAGGTCAAGAACAGGATATACAGAGAAAAACTAACACAAACTACAAACTAATCATCCAAGATATGGACAAGGTCATAGATTTAGCTAACAGATCTAATTACATAATGTTAGATAACACTTTCAAATGTGATACAGCTGATATATATACATCCTGGTAACACAGCACTAGCCAACAACAGAAGTCAAAACCCCAGGTTGGTTTGAGGCTCTCCATGTGACAAAATGACAAACACTCTCCTCTCCTCTGGGTATTTGTAACACTAATGCCAGTTATGAAATGTTTACAGAGAAGGTTGAAATCCCACCAATTTATTGGAAAAAAAAAAACCAAAGCAACAAGGGTAATCAAATGCCATCTCTCTGACAAAAAAAAAGACTAATCCTTAATGAGAGAGAGAAGCTGCCTTTTGCTGTGGCTTTGATCTGTGAGAAGCCATGTATAATGTAACAGTGCTGTGCCTAATGGCAACAAAAAGTCATTTACTCCTCTTTTCATGGAGATGTGGTCCTCTCCCTTTTCTCAGCATATCAGAAGAGTCTCCAGCAAATGATCACTCCTGTTTTGAGCATCCCCCAGCACCTCTGAGGTGGGTAAATTTGCTGGGAGGGTCTGAGCAGACTCCCTGGGAGCAACACTGGGTGTTTGTTGCATGAGAATAGCGAGTGCTGCTGGTGAGCATCTGCACTGTGCCCTCCCTACACCTTCTGGATTGCACCTCTACTCAAACAGTCACAAGAAATAACAAACTGAGCTCCTAAACCTTCCTACCACCAGGGAACAATGCATCTTCTTCTCTTGGAACACTACAGCAGTGGGATGCTGGGGAAGACATTCTTGCATTATTTTTGTCCACAAGCAAATATCTTTCTGACTTTGAGGTAGAAACGACCCTTGGATTCACACATGAGGCAGGGACATACCTGAATGCATCAAGCTGGTGGCTTTCCCACATGCCAGGCAATGTGTGCTAGCAGTGAGCTTCAGCAACACAATATGTTTTGACAGCTCTCACAAAGTTTTACCTTGAAGAGCTTATGAGAAAATGGCTGTCTGTTTCTCTACAGGACAAAACATGTTACCTGAAAAGAGAAATTCCATTAGGCAACAAAATGTGCTTCATTTCAATAGCAAAAACAGATTTTCAGCAATATTTCCCACACACATACACTCTCTTTTCTTTTTATAGCCTCTCATGTTGGTGGCATTCTTTTGTTCTTTGAACACTCCCAAGGAGGAACCAAAGTCTGCAGTTCCACAAATATTACAGTGAGGTGGGTGAAGACACAGAGCTAAGCAGGAGGACTGTGCAGTCTCACAGTCATGATCCTATTAGATGATGCAGGAATGCACAGCAACTACAGCAACTAGCTGTAACAGAGGGAAAGAGGAAAGCTCTGCAAAGTGCTCCCACTGCCCATGGCTGAGGTTATGGTCACAGGTATACAATCTAAACCCCAAAATGCACTACTGCCTATAATTCATGACAATGATATGGGTATGCACCTCCTGCTTGCAAAGGATCTGCTGGGAACTTAATCAAAAGCAGTTTTAATCAGGAGGAACAAATAAAATCTGCCCTTTACATCAGTGTGACCAGGGTGTTGCCTTTATGCAGTGTTAGGGATGTAGTGCACAGAGAGAGAGAGCAGAAAGCATAAAGACTGAAGACAAGGACTTGAGTCTTTCCACCAGAATCCCCAGAATATTCCCCTCATGGGCTTTCCCTCTCCATCTGCAAACAAGGCTGGGAGGCAGGAAGGTGAACCCATGCCTCAGGATTCAGTTGCTTTATCTCATGTGGGTTAGCAACAGCACTTGGGGTTGTGCAAGTCTGGTGGACACCCTAGCTCCTGATGAAAGGTCTTTGAAAATAAAATTGCCCATCTGAGGGGCTGAATTCCCTGCAAAGTGAGGAGCAGTGTTACTGCTCCTGTCGGGTGGATGCCCTAGCTCCTGA
The DNA here is from genome assembly GCA_013401255.1 of Urocolius indicus. Lineage (NCBI taxonomy): Eukaryota > Metazoa > Chordata > Aves > Coliiformes > Coliidae > Urocolius > Urocolius indicus. The sequence continues at coordinate 562,452 of WBNH01003138.1, read as the reverse complement.
TGAAAGGTCTGTGAAAATAAAATTGCCCATCTGAGGGGCTGAATTCCCTGCAAAGTGAGGAGCAGTGTTACTGCAGCCCTGTCATCCAGGCTATCAATGATGCTGCCTGTCACTTGGTCAGAGCACGGAGACATTGGGCCAATGAGAGCAGCACGAGAAGCTGAAATTCATGTAGATTAACTCCTCAAGTACTTTAACAAATTATTCTTTTACAAAGGAAATGCCCATTAATACTCATAAACATTACTGCTGCTTCTGAGAGAGATGAGGTGTTTTAATGCGTTAGCTATTGGAGGAATATGTCTGGCTATCATTGGGGTCCACACCACCAAAAACACGGTGGTACCCTCTCCACAGCCAGCCAGGGGTTCGTGGATGAGCTGTACCAAGGTCAACGGCTCTTCTGCTGCAGAAGCAGACTGTAGGCAGCAAATGCCTACACAAACAGCAATATTATTATGCCATGCTACAGTGAGTATTTCCACTGAGGACAGAAGAGTTTTGTTTTCAATTCCACTTATAATGAGACACAGTCAGGACTGCTACCAAGAACAAATTCTGTTCAAAGTATATTCTAAGGCTTATCAATGAAGTGACACTGTCTCAAGTTAATGTCCTATTAAAAGCACATAATTCACTTTTAACCCTTAGAGTCTTAAATGCTATAAGAAAGCCACAATCTATTTCTTGCTGCTTGAGAGTAAATTCAAGCCCTGGAACTCACTATGCAACCTATTTTCCAATAAACATGGTTTTCATGCTACACTAACACACAGCAGGGTCAGAAAAAATAACCCTCATTTATTTTACCAGGGGGTAAAAAGCCATAGATTGAAACTCACCCTAGTTCTATCATCATTATATACATTTTAGCAAATGTATTGGAAATGCTATGCAAGTTCTTTACTGAGGGAGCTCTCACTGATGGCTATGCAGCATCTCACCGCAGGCACTGAGCTCCCAGTACTGACCCTGTAAGGCTGTCCCCTTAATTACTTCACTAATATCTCAATTCAGATTGAAACTTGTACAACATTTATTGCTTCTTTAAAAGAGAAAGAAAAGAGTTGCACACTTCTGTTCACATCTGGGACATGAAACACCCGAAGAGTGAAACCCACATCAGCTTCTGGACTAGCAAAGGATCAGCAACACTAACTCTGAGTCTGCTGCTCTCAATTTTATGAAACCAACCAGTGTAATCAGCACAAATGGCCAAAGAAGCATTTTACTTACAGACATTTCCATCTCTTGGTTGATAAGAAGGGGTATATAAAAGGACAAGCAGTAACAGCACTTAGGAAAATGCATGTAAATGTCTCAAATGCAGAAAGTAAATCCTGTGTTGGCTCTTGGTCTGCTCAACCAGTTGTACCACTGTGATGTTTGCCAGAACATCACTTGATGCACTAGCATAATTCAACTGTGAGAGGAGGATGACCATCACCAGGAGGGACCCCAGCAAGATAACCAACAGCTTCAGACACTCTCCTGACGGGTGAAACAATATATTTCCTTTTTAAAGAAAACCACAACTAAAAGAATTTGGCTCTCCGCATTCCACTCTGTATACACACACAAACACACAGACAAAGCAAACAGCTCCCAGCAGTGTGATGAATCTTACCCTGCATTTTTCCTCTCCTATCTAGATTATTAAAAAAAGTGTTGACTCAAAATCTGAACATGTCAGAATATGGCTGTCAAAGTATTTACTATTCATTAGAAAGAATTCACTCAGTTGGAGCCATGACACATGTCCCACAGTTATTTGCCTTGCCCACAGCAGATAACAATCCCAGGCCAAGGCTGATCACGTGAACAGGAAGAACATAATTTTCCTCCCATCTGATCTTCCAACTTAGTCATTTTCTCTTTTATAATGTTTTACGAAGGGGAAGGAAGATGATGAGTAGGGGAAAGAAGAATAGCTAACAGGGAAGATAATAGCAAAAAGAGTCAGAAAAGAGGTGATATATAATTTACTACAAACAGCAGCAGCACAAGGACTTCAGATATTATCCAGACAAAGCATGAACAAAATCTACATTTTCACACTATGGATATTTTCTTGCATTTTGTGTTCTCCCTTTTCACTTTTTTCAGAAGATATTTTCCAAGGATTCATTTCACTTAAAGAAAAATATCTCCCTTCATGTAAGTACAGCACATTCCCCTGGTTAAAATGGTATTGTCTGCACATTTGATGCAACAGTTCAACAGGTTTTGGCAACGCAGAAGGGCATAACATGGTGCAGAAATGAGACAGTCAGAAATAAGAAGTGCTTAACAAAAGTTAGCTTGACTTAATTAAAAGTTCCTATAGAATATGCTTTATACTTTAACATAGTACACAGCAACAGAAGACTAATTATGTTTGGTTCCTCTGGCACCACCTACGAAGTTTGACACACAAAGGTGTGCTTCATTTGAAAACTCACCCAGAACTGTTTGTAGCCATGGGGTATCAGCAACAGGACTGGTAACTCGTCTGTTCTTTTTGGAGGAGATTTTACTTCAACATCTTCAGATATTTCTGACCCTCCACCTGTGTTCGGGTGAGCCACAAATTTATCCAGAAATTCTTTCCATCATCAAGCTTTTCCCAGGCACGTGGGGATATGGGAGAGTTTCTGTATTTTTTTTCTTTTAAACTGAAAAAGACATCAATTTTTTTTTTATAAGAAAGTAACTGTTGTGAGATATTTCATCTGTTTAAACAGTGTGGAACCTAAATACAACTAAAGAAATGTAAACTCTGTCTTATTCTCTAAACCCTCTTTCCTTACTTTTGTTATAAGCATATGGGTGGAACTAATTTCTCTTATAACACAGCTCTGTCTGATGGTATTTTCTTACAGCTGAAGATTTCCTCAAAGCTGCATCTCAACCTCTCTTTAAAGATCTCAGCCAGCCACCTCTACTTGTTAGCTTTCCCCTTCTTGTAGCTATTTCAAACAAGACAACACATTACTTCCAACACTGGAGAGAATACCCTTTCAGAAATAACGTTGCTGTATCTTTGCCAGGTGAATATCCTACCCAAGCAGCTCGTGTGGCACAAACCCAAACCACTGAGCAGGCAGATGCAGAGGCCTCTCCTGCTCCCCTCCACTCTTCTTTTGATGCTCAGGTGGGTTTGTCTAAGCAGGAGAAGACATCTCCCCTCACCATCTGACTCCAGGCAAGTGTTCACGCAGCAGCAAGGACGAGGAGCGTGGTAGACTCTGTTGTAAAGTGATTTGTTGTGAAACAAGGACTGACAGCGTGTGATGGGATGCTGGTAAGATCTCATTACCTGTGAGATCTGAGACAAATCTCCTTCAACCTGTCAAGCTCTAATCAAATGTTTATTGCTGACAGCCTTCTACTGTTGCTCCCCTGGCACCAAGACTTTTGCTATCTGATCACAATATTAATGGCATGAAGGAGAAGGGGATGTCCCATCAACTTCATGGTTACCCTAAAGGAGGTTTTATCCTTGATGATGTTTGCTCTGACAGGAAATAGCTTGAGAAGTTAGAGATCTTACCAAAAAACTTCGTCCACAGTCCGAAAGTTGTATGAGACGAGTTCCCATCAGATACCCCGTTAATCACCTTAAACAGAAGTTTATGCCATCAGAAACTTGCTCAGAATAGCAGAGCAGGAGTCTAAGTTTATTTAAAAGAGTTTCCAGTAGATCTTTCCAGTCTAAGCTATACAGGGAGCCTATGGAGCTAAGCCTCCTAATTTTGATCTATCAAGACAAGCAGTGTAACTAGACCTGGAGCTCTTCAGACTGCACAAGGTGCAGGAAATGAAATATGGAGCTAAAGCAAACTCCAGCGACATTATGCACACAACAGCTTGCTAAGAAGCATAAACAAACACGAATATTCTGATTACCAGCGCTGCACTCATTTCCAGTCTCCAAAGACACCTAGCACAGCCATCTCTTTCTCTCTGAATAGCTGATCAGCAGATTAAAATACTTTTCATTAGACTCCTTTTGTTTGAATGTGAACAATTGCTGCTCTCTCCCAAGGACTGCAGCTGAGCAACAATTTTACAGAACCACCACATAGATAATTTCTCATTCTTGTGCAATAGGACCATTTCCAACCTATCTGAATATGTCTGCAGTTTCCTTGTTAATAATACAAAATAAATAAAATTAAGACTATTTGGATGCTAAATTTATGTACCATGTTTGGGAAAGGAAAGGCAAGGGGAGGTGAGAGCAGGGAGCATCTGTGTTGCCTGGAGCAACAGAATACTCATCAGGGATTTCAGAGAGGACCATTTTGCTGCTCTCCCACCCCTACAACCCCAAAGGGACAAGGAAACTCTGCAACAGGATAATGAGTGAGAGCCAAGATAGCTATCTATAGCTTTTCTAACTGAAACAATACAGTAAGAGATGATATTTCACTGGGTAGTCAAGACAGTGAGTCTTAGTTTTGAGAAGAGAGGTGGAGCCAATCCAAGACATGCTTTAGCCAGCCATGAAAACAAACCTTAACAAACCAAACAAATAGTCACTGGTGAGAGCACTTCCACAGCTCTGATTGCCACTGTGTAAGCCTGTGGAGATGAGTGTGGGAGCCTGCTGGGCTCACTCCAAAAACCCAAAAGCTACAGTCTCCCTTTTCCATCCAGGGACGTAACAGGCTGTGAGCTGTGCAGATGAAGGAACACAAGGGATGAAGAGTAGCATACCATGGGGTAAATGCAAGTGTCAGACCCCAAAATCCTGTCAGTGTCCCCCAAAGGCAAACCTACTGAGCAGCTTTCAGATCCCAGTGGAACCAAGCCCAAGTTTTGCTATGCAAAGCCTCACATGCAAGCTGCTGGCACAGCAGAAACGGCATGCACAGCCTGAGAGATGCAATCTCCTATGGCTGCACACTTGACCTCTATATGCAAAAGTCTTCTTCACTAAAGCGTCACTTCATTTGACATGTATCTAGTGTTTCCTTTTGTTTTTTCCACCCCCCCCAGGTATTTATACCAGACTTGCAAGGAGACACACTTTCAACATTCGATTTGCACTTCTCAAAGCTTTTTGTTTCAAGTGTTAGCTCTACAACTTCAAGCCTCATTAAATTATAAGATAGAGTTTTTCAGTGAACTCAGCTGGTAAATGCTGGGATATTTCTGTGTTCTCATGAAAGAAGATCTTCCACCTGACTGCAAGCTGTGGATGTGAAAAAATCCCAACAGAAGATAAACCCAAACATTGTCCCAGAGAAAGCCAGCATGCTTGGGGTTTTTTTTGAACACATGAAAAACTCTCACAATCAAATGCCATTGTAAAATGCACTTCAGAATTTGTTTCACAAGTTTTACTACCTAGACAACTGGGATAGTTTTATTTTTCCCCAAAGTAGAAGCAAGTATCTAAATGAGAGCAAAACTGATGATATACAGCTAGCAAGTAGTTATGAAAAATAAGGGGAGAAAATTTATCTCTATCGTTACTATACAATGAAGCTCATGTGCTATAAACAGAATAAATGGAATAAATCAGAATGGCACCAATGATTATAATCCTTATTCTTTATGATACAGCCTAGAAACCAGGATTCAGGATCCCATTTTTCTTGGTGTTGTAAGAAACAGCGCAGAGGAGACAGATGGTGAGCTAATAACCTGTGTGATGGACAGGATGCCACAGGAGGGAAAACCAGAGTAACAAAGGTTGGAGACAGGGACAGTGACATAACAGGGAGCAGAAGTTACAGCTTGTCATTTACCTAGCCAGTGCCAGAGGGTGAGCTGCAGCCATCAGAGCACAGCGAGATCTCCAAAGGGATGTAAAGGTTAACACGGCAGCTTACACAAATGAATGGGACATTTTCCTATGCAGAAAGGTGGTGCAAGACATGAAGGGAGCTGGGGAAGGCAGGCATGAAGGTGAGGGGGAGTGCTGGCAGAGCAAGATGTGGCGTGGAGGTAACATTTTACTAGTGCTGCTGGGGAAGAAGGGGCAGAGGGCAATTGGCAGGGATGACTGCTTCCAGCAACACGTTCACTGCACTTGTAAGGGAGGTGAATTCATACGGTCTGGATTAGGATCAAAATAGCCTGGAAAAATTCCTCTCGGGTAGAGCTCAGGGATAGTTAGACTGTGCAGGCGAGGTGAGGAGCAAGGTGAAATGCCAGAAAGAGCATCTGGTGCGTAGCTGTACAGGGTTACCTGGGGCAGTACAGCTGGATGAAAGTCAAAGAACAGATTAGAGCTCCTAAGGAATGAACAGGCTGGAGCGAGGCAAACCCTTGACTGACATGCAAAGGAGCAAGATTTATACTGGCATTTCTAGGAAGAAAAAGGGTATGACATAAATCTAGACCTTGGTACGTGTTGGAGAATGCACACAGGGGAAAAAAAGCATCTTGTTGCATTAACAGAGCTATTAATGGAAATACTTTCATCAACATTCATTCAAAGGTGAGGAACCCATCCTCTCAAGTGTTATTCATACGTCATTACTCATTCATATATGAGAGAGAAAAAAATAAGAAAACCATTAGGATAAGCAGTATGGCTGAAAGACAATCTTCAGTAATCCTTAAGCACGGGATGTCTTTACATGGATTACAGATCTTTTTGTACAGATGTGCTTCTCGAAAGGACATGGCTATTGGTGGTGAATTAGCAGTATAGATTGTATTATCTACAACACCTTCACCTCTCCCAGCTTCTAGCCAGGAGTACCCACCAGCTTCCCATCTTCACTGGACCCTGGGTGGTCCTTATCCCTCCTGCCTGATGCAGACGTTTGTTCAAGGTACAGCTTACGGCCAGAGGAGAGATGTGTTGCTCACCAAGACACCTGTGTTGATGACACATTTGACCTCAGGGAACAAGCTACTGTGAAAAATGGGCCTAGCAAGAGAGAGAATTTCCTTACTTGCAAATAATAATAATAATAATAATAATAATAATAATAATAATAGAGCAGAAGCTGGCTCACAAGCTGAGTGTTGCATGTGCTTTGGCTACAGTCTCTGTCTTGCTGTCCTGTCAAGGTCAAAGCTGCAGTGAGAGCATCCTGCTTGGGCAGAGGCTGGTCTAGTTAGGTCTGACCACCAGCCCCTCGGGCAGCAGTGGGGGTCTGGGCTGAGAGACCTGACCATCAAGATCATCCTGACCGAGAGAGCTCAGCAGTGTGACCAGCCAAGGTCAAGGTCCCGGTTGCAGCAATAGGATGGTTTTCAGTGTGGAAATTGCCAGGTGCTCCAATCCAGGCAGGCTGTGCTGGAGCACTGAAACCCCCAGGCTTCAACTCTGGCCATAATTTAGCCTGGCTCAGCCTCAGCTAAAGAGCTGTTTAATTTTTAACTATTTCACATTATGCATTTTATACGTTTAAATTCCTGCAAGTGTTTACTTATACACTTATATTTCATGGGCTATAAAACAATAATAACAAACTCTAAATTAGTCATTTCCTTTCAGATAATAAAGTCACAATGAGAAAAATTTGTAGCTTCCAATTGTTCCAACCAGTGTTTGAAATGACATGAAAATCTCTTCAGCAGTCATTACTGCCTAATTGGTTTGGAAAGCTGAAACAGAATTACCACAACTGCTTTGGTTTTTTTTTCTTCCTTTCCCCTGTTGCTTGCTTTCCTAAAGAAAAGCTAATTTAATTCAAAATTATTAACTGTTTCCAGCTCTTTATTATTTAAAAGAGAACAGATAAGTGAATTGGGAAATTCTGCTGAACATGCTATCAAAACATATTCTTTTTTTCTATGAAATAAATACTACAGCTCATTTCTCTTGAGCCTTGCAGGGAGCAACTCAGGTCTACCAAAAACCACATTGCCTTAAGTTCATTGCTAATGTATATTTTGCAGTAAACTGAGTATCCATGTGCAGTTTTGTAATCCCAGCTTAGTTCAGGGAGCTGTAAAACTCAGGAATTAGCTTTTCATTTTACAAACACAAAAGAAAATGTGCTCATAATGTAATTGGCTTATTGGATATTTTTAATGATCGAAATAATTTATCTAATAATTGATAAAGAAAATGTATCTCGTTTGTATTATTTGGGGAATATCCTTTTATTCCTGTCCAGAAGATGCCAGGGGAAGGTGTAGGATTTCTCCAGCAGCTTGAAGAATCTTGGGTACAACAGAAAACCAAACGTGAAGTATTCCAGACAGAAGACAAAGAAAACTGATGTTCAAGGACTAGTCTGAGACTGGGAACATCTTGTTCCTAACTCAGTTAAAAATTTCCTGTGGCAACTTGAAATATGAGCAGGGCAGGTAGCATCTGTGCATTCTCTGCCTTGCCTAGGTTTCAGGCTCATCCAGGCAGGGAGGTGGTTGCTCCTGTCCTACTGCAGGCATCAAAGCAATGAAAATAAATGCAATGCTTTGCTTTACAGATATGATCCTTCAAGTTTTGTCTTTACACTCTAATAAATACAGTCTATTTTCAGGCCTGCCCCTGGACAAATTCCTATGCGTCAAGTCCTGCATTTTTTTCCCTAAATACATCTGGATCCAGTCTGAGAGGAGTGCAACAGAGCTCAGTTTGTCAGGATTAAACTATTAATTCTTATGACTCATCTCAGAGTGAGCAGATGCTTGGGAATCTTTAATATCTTAGCTTCAACTAGTTTATCATTATTGTCTTGTCACATCTCTTACAGAAGTTTATGAAGAGCTCTGTAATTAGAGTACATATATGGGCAACAGGGTAAGTTTTCCCACCTCAACTGTTGCTGACTTCGTCAGTGATTTCACTGCATCTCTTCTAAAATACCTTATCTCAGTGTTTCATGGCCAGGTTCAATAACCATCAACATAGCTTGAGAGAGCATCACATCTGGCTGCATATTTATTCCAGATTTCAAATTATACTAATAATTTGTGTGGTGGATAAAATCTAGGCCCATTCTTTAAGTACCATAATCCTGATTACAAGACAAAAATCCAAAGCAACATGCACATGTGCCCTCTGGCAGCTAAGGCAGATTTTTCTGTGGCTCAGTCAAAACCAGTTGCTCATACAAAGAGTTTAGCCTTTTGGCAGTCAATAGCTGTCTGCATCTATCACCTCTTTGGTAGCACTGTGGATATTAGAGACATAATCAACAGTCGTGTTGGTGCAAATGAGTAACTCTTATGAGCCCTCACTTGCCGGTGGTTACCACTTCAAGAAGTTGGTCAAATCTGTTCATACTCCTCCCACTAAAAGCCAAATGGATCCAGTTAGCAAAACACACAAATAACATACAGATCCCATCATTTTCAGTAATGATGAAGAAAACATTTTTTGGGGGTTGGGGTTTTTTTTTTGGTGTTTGTGCATCATTGCCTTCAGGTGCCTTAAACATCATGTGCTGTCATAGAAGCTCCAAAGAGGTGATGCCCCCATGTCACTGCTTCTTCCATGTGGAAAAATACTCTCTCACATAAAGAATATTCAGGAAAGAAAAGAGTTTGATGCTTAGCCAACATCCTGGTTTCTCCAGCAGTGTTTCAGCAGCAGCCTGCACCTAAGTCAGTATGATTCATTGGATCAATAATTCTAAGGTCTGTACCTAAAAGGCTGAAAAATGTGATATAACCTGGCAGAAGAGTAATGATTGTAATGTTCAGCAAAATAGTTAATGAGGCTTGGAAAAAGCAGACTTTGGGGGGAGAAAAATATGTCCAGGTTTAACCTTGCACACTGGCTTCAGTAGAACATTCTGTCTTTTAGGTTAACTCTAAAGTCCTCACACTTCTGAAGACATCTTTATTTTCTTGACATTTTCACTCTTGTAGGGATTAGCCTTTTCCTCTGCCCATTTTCACTCACTGTTTATGGAAGGGGGACATGGACTCTTTCCCAGCTCACCATATCCCTAATCGTTACTTGTTGAAGGGTTGATTTTGGGAGCACAATCACAGAAGGACACTGAAAAATAAGGGCTTTTCCTTTCTCCCCTGAATGTTTTGGGTTTTATTCCTTCCATTTTCCCTCCACCAGTTACCATTCTACTCTAAGTCATAAAATCCTTTCCCAGATCCCTACTGCTTCATACTTTCCCCCAAATGATGTAACACCATCCCATACATAAGTTTGTGCTCCAAGTAGGCCAAATAAGAGTAATCCCCAGGCACTTGAGGCTGTTTAGTATTTCATTATTCCAAGGGAAAAGACACTGGCAGCTACACTTTTCCATTGTTCCCTCTCAGCTCTTGGGAAAGACCATCTGCACCACACAGCATTTCACCACAAGCTTGCCCCTCTTTACCTGGGATAGGAATAAGATGCCCCTCATTATACCAATAGCATCAGGAAAAACCTGGAAAAGAAAATATTACACAAATGACTTTAAACTGTTTATTCAGATAATCAACTCCCCACCTTTCTCTTCAGCAAAGCACCCACCCTGCCTAACACCAATATAATTTTTCTTCAAAAGTACAATTTCCCATTAATTCATACATCTTCCAGAAGCTGAACAAAGGAAATGCACTTTCTAACAGCAGTGAAAGAGTGTGCAATTTGTCCCTTAGTTTTCAGGCTGCATTAGCAAGAGATCTATTAGTAATCTCAGTGCCATCAGGGATACTGCAAGCTGCATGCTCCCTCCCCATCTGTAAAGCGTCGTGTCCATGGTGAAGACAATTAAATGTTTCTGATCTCTTTTCTATAACTCACTTTCCTATCTAATCAACAATTACCCATAATGAACTTTCCATTGTTAGTTCAAACTCAGCAGTTTCTTTTTCCTAGTGAGAGACACAAAGGCAAAGCCAGTGGCCAACAGCATATAATGTTTTATGAAGTGATTTCTGAATAATCACACTTTAATTTTAAAGCTGTTTAACAGCCATAGCAAATGGCAGACAGAAGAACTGAAGTGAAGACTACGACCTGTGAAACTGATGTGAATTCTTTTGGAAAAGCCCTTTGTTAGAGAAGGGTCTCCTTGGCACAAGTCTATAAATCACACAGAAGAAAATGCAGCTCAGTTACAGAACTATAAAACTAGTTGCTTCTACATCTTTGTAGTCATCTGGGTGGTATCAATGGTGTGAGTAAAAAGAAACATTTTTGTCCTGGCTGAAGTTGCATGGAAAGTTGGAAAAGCTTATGAAGTGATCCTGGTGTTTGTAATCACTCAGATAGAGAAATAACTCAGAGACTGGTTTGCATGAGCAGAATTAACCAATAGTCTAAACTCTAAGGTAAAGATAATCCACCTGTTCCCTCTTATCTGGAATCCCACTGCTTTCAGATGCTTCAGAAGCCTTTGGAGAAGCTCCTGGGGCGTCTCTGCTGAGCAGAGCAGGCATCCAGCAGGGCAGGAGCAAACACTGCCAAGCTTTGTTGAATTTTCATGCAAATTCATCCCCTCTCACCTCCAAAACTTCACTTCAATTTTGATGGAAGCCTGGAACAGCTGGTGGGTTGGCCCTTTCCTCTTGTTTTGCAGGCAGTCTGGAGGCTGCACACCAAGACTCACAGAAGAGAGACAGAGCCTAAGCTCACCAAATAATCTGGATCCAACCCATCATAAAATACTGAGAGCTGTATAAAGTTTCCAAAAGCTTTGCGGTTGCATCTTAAGGAGAAGACTTTTGTCTTAAAGGCAAATAGAAAGAGAAATAAATGAGAAATGATGTATTTCATTATCTTTACAAGCCCATGGCATGTGCTGGGGGAGGGTTGTGTATGTCTTGGGGCAGTGCAGTATCCCACTGCCGGATGCTGGAGATGCAGGAAGCTTCCATGCACTTCAAAAGAGCAGCTCCACCTCTCCAGTACTATCCCATCTTCAAAAGCATTTAATGCTCTCAGTCTTTCTTGGAGGATAGACCTGAATGTAGATAAGGTCATCACCTCTCATGACCTAATTCCACATCACTTTCAACACATTTATGGCTATTTAAGGCATATTTTTTCCTGTTGAGGATGTTATGTTGTGCCCTTCTCACAAAACTTGAACTGTACAGGAATGATTGTGTTCAGTCATCCATTCACCAGGCATTGACTATCATTTAGCTTCTGTGGACAGGTGTCTCTGTGTTGTTTTTACCCCAGAATATCCAGATATAAAAGAGAGGACAGTGTGGTCCCTTGCACAGGGCTGTAGGTAGCTGGTTGGTAGATAGCCAGAATTTCACCACATCACCAGTTCACAGCTGCAGCACTCAGTGAGGAAAATGTTTGACTGGGAAGTACCAGAATAGTGATTTAATGGCTACTACACAGCAGTCAGCACTGGGTTTTCCTGTCATGCTGAAGGGAAAATGTGACCACTCTGAGGGGAGAACTGCAGTTGGTGCCTGGGGAAGGGTTACTCAAGCCATAGCATCCCTTTGCCTGCGATGCTCTGAAATTTCATTACCAATCAAGTCAAGGAAGGCAAAAGCTAAAGGAAACCATTCACAGAAGAGCCTGCATTTATCTTCACTGAGAAATTCCTTCTTCCCCTCTTGAGAAGAATTTAAACAGTGAAAACATTTTCAATTCGCTAAAAGTGTTCAGGCACTAGTTGCAAACCAATGAATTCCTCTACAACAGAGGGGTTTTGGAAGGAGAAGAGAGCAGAGCTGAGTATTTTCACAGTAAGTTTCAGCTGGTTTCTTTCTCAGATCCCCCTCCTGGAAACACACATTATACATACTGCAATTACCATCAACTGTAACACATCAAAAAGGCATTGCAAATATTCAAACATTGTGTAAGGACAGGTGAAAAAAGCAGAAAGTGCTCCTTATATGTGCTTTCCAACACAGCAGCCCACAGTCCCAGGTATGTCAGAGCAGCTCAGACCTGTGGCTTACCTGATCAGTAGCAGCAAAGAATGGAAGTGTTGTCAGTTCACTGGAAAAAAATAAATAAATCAAGGAACAGAGAAATAACAACAGAAGCAAGGATTTGATCAGAGGGAGCTGTAGCAGGTGGCACAGAAATGTAGGACAAATGTCAAGCACACAAACAAATAGCAGTGCTGAAGTGAAATCAGGAGTTATCAGAGTGTCTTTTCGAAGGGCTCCGAGGGTCAGCTGCCTGCTCCTCAATTGGGCTGGCTGGAAGAAGAAAAATTATTCATGGAAGTAAAATCATGTGAGGCTGCAGCATTTGTCAGATTCATGGTCCCAGCTTTTAAGCCATGGTCATGTCAACCTTCCTGTCACTTTTAGGCTTGAAAACAAAGAGAGGAAAAGACATGGGGCTTAGGAGCATGCAAGAGTAATCTCGCTCTGCATCCTCATGTTTTCAAACTCCTCTTTTCTTAACAAAAAAACTCATTTAAACTAGTAAAGAGACAAGTGTGTTTTAACTAGTGAGAGCAAGCTGGTGGTCTTGTAGGACTGTCAAACATTACAGAAATAGTTTATTCTTTCTATTGTCTGGTAAAAGACAAGTCAGAAATAAGAACCTTTTTTTTTTTTTTAGTTCCAGATTTATTAAAAGTCTATAGATTTTGCCCTTCCTAACTATAGATTAAAATTAGACCACAGCTGTACTGATGTCTACCAGTGTCACTGCCCTTCCAGCAGCAGAGCTGAACCTGAGCATGGTGGTAGCCAACCTGCTCACGTGCTCATGGCTGGACCCTCTGTGCTGCAGAAGAGCTGTTTTAAGGATGTGCTTGTTCCCTGAGGCCCCAGCCCAGCTGAGCTCACCGTTACTCAGGGAGAACAGCCCATCTCACCCTGCCTTGTGGAGGGAGAAGAGAAAAATATCATTTGGCTGACAGAGTCATGAAAAATATATCATGGAGAAATGCCTGCAGGGGTGAGGGATGGTAATAACATGCAGTAAAAGAGAAAAGCACTACAGTCCAAAAGCAGAAAGTACCAGAACTAGTCAGGCAACAGAAACTGCAGAGATGTACCCATGGAGAGCACACAGAGATGTGGGGACACAGCCCCAGAGATGCCACAACTGTCAGAGATGCTGGACATCATTCCAAAAACCTTAAACCTGTCTCAGCCAGAGGCAACAGCTTTGCTTCCAGCTTTCACAGCAGCTGACAGGCTATCAAAGCATCAGGAGTCAATCTGTGTGCGACTTACATCCCCAAAACTTCCCTCCAGTTCTGTACCACCAATGGCAGCAGCTCGCAGAAGCAGTCGCAGCCTTCTAAATAATGCCCACCCTGCTGATTTCAGAAGATGCTCTGTTAGACAATGATAGGGATGAGTCACTTGTCTCAGGAGCTCATCTAGGATCTTGTTCAACCTGATTGCTTGGAGAAGCAGGGTAGGAACAGGCATGAAGGTCCCTACCGTCAAGGTCAGCATCTGGCAAAGGCAAAATGTTTGCCAAAGCTGCATCTGCTGGGGCAGGGGAAAAGCCACAGTTCCCCTCTGCCTGATCCCACTCTGAGGGTCTGAGCTGCAGGAGCTGAGCATGGGCTGGGGCAGCTAACCTTAGTCCCAGGGGTGCCTCACAGAAGGGTCTGCCCTGGCTGATCCCCAGCCCCTTGGCAGAAAAATCCTTTGCATCACACATTGAAACCTACTCCAGAACAAAAGATGAAAAATTCACAGTACTGTAAATGTTAACACCTTGAAGGAAATTATCTTCTCAATCACCTCTAGGATGTTGCTCCTATATCTGCCTCTCCAGATCATTGCTGATGTTAAATCTTACTTTACTCAAAATGTATTCACAAGTGTGATACACAGTCTTATCAAAACACTGTATTCCCTAGAAATATTTCTGAGTGCATCCAAGAACAAGAATCAAAAATGTCTTTTCTTCCAGCACTGTGCTGGGGGTCACACAGGGGTCCTGTTCCATCCTTTCCCAAATGCTAAGGGGGGAAAAAAGTCTGAACCCAGCCTTGGGAAGTGCTCCCAGTGATGGCAATGCGGTTATGCTTGAGTGATGACTGTAGAGTTCATCTAATTGCCACTAAGTTTCACCTTTCTTGTGCAGGATGATGGAGATGCTGTGCAAGAGCAGTCAGGTTGCTATGAAATCACATGCTTAAGACAAACCAGAAGATTTAGTTGTGGATATGGGGCACTGAGGGGTAGCTCTAGTCTTGCAGAGATTTAAAAGGGAGCTTTTGAAAATGTCTGCTTGCTTGCCAAACTATTATCAGTCAGGACCTTCCTGATTTCTTCCCACAGCCCTGGGAATGTGATGACTCTCAGCACAACCTCAAAACACACTCATACCCCTCCTGATGTTCTCCTTGGGGACTTGGCTACTCTGGTTACATAAATGCATCACACAGAGAAAAAAAAATCCCCCAAATTATCAATGCTTTGCCTTCCCTTTTGAGTGCTGCAGTCCCTGAAGACACTGAGAACGTTCTATTAAGTTTTGTCCTATCTGTTTTTTATTCCATGAGGAGAGAGCAAATCACATCTACCCTAATTAACAAACCATCTATGCTGCTAACAAAGGGAGCAGACA
Organism: Urocolius indicus; assembly: GCA_013401255.1. Classification (NCBI taxonomy): domain Eukaryota; kingdom Metazoa; phylum Chordata; class Aves; order Coliiformes; family Coliidae; genus Urocolius; species Urocolius indicus. The sequence goes on along the minus strand of WBNH01003138.1, from coordinate 547,073 downwards.
GAGAGATGGACTGTCTGCAGTATTTCTAACCACCAAAATTACATGGCAGGCCTTTGAGAAACACAGTCTAACTTAAAAATCAGAGCATAAGATTCCAGCCTGGCTCAGCGAGTCCCTCACTAGCACAGGCAACCATCACGCACCATTTCATTTGTCAGCTGATGTCTGCACACTAGAGCTAGTGAGGGCCATTGCATGATCTGTTCCCACAGAACAGGAGTGCCAGGTCCTCATCCTCTGGTGAATTTTAATCTTCATTCACACAGGAGAAATTTATGCTGATCTTTCTGCACGTAACAACCATTCCTTTGGGTTTGTAGTCCCCTTCTGGTGTTTCATCCCAATGAAGCTGCAGAAAACAAGTTGACCCTCTTTTCCAGCTTTGAACTGCTGAGCTGTTTGAACTGAGTCCTTTTGGGACCCTGCTGAAAGATATTGTGTGACGCTAGTGGGGAAGATGGAAAATCCTTTTCCACACCTCTTCCGACTAACATTCACTTTGAACGACTGTGACCAGAATTGTAAACAGCATCCTACATGCAGAGGTTTGCATAGCTGCACCAAGTGCCGGTTTATAAGAAAAGACACACAAGAAAAATCAAAATCCTTCTCCTCTGCCACCTAAAACTGGGATTTTCCAGTTACAGTAGGAAGTTTTCATTTCTAAGTCCCAAAACTTGTGCTTTTTGTTGTTATTTGCATTATGCTCATTACTGCAGCCCTCCTCCAGTCATCTATTTCTTCCTAGATTCCAAACCTCCTCTGTCCTGGCAATACCTCACTGGCTTTGGTGTCACTGACAAATTTCACTAGCACATCACCAAGTCAAGCATCAGTCTCAAAACTGTTCCTAATGGGTGCTAGTAACTCCAGCCCTACAGAGCAGCTCTTTTAGCACAAGCCATACCTGATTGCCTTCTGCCAGTTTCCCATTTATCTTACAAATAGGTCTTAAATATAAAATACTAAATATTAAAACTTAGAGGTTCTTAAATATTATTATTATTATTATGGCCCTGTTTGTGTTTTGCAGCTTTTATTCTAACTGGAAATGGCAGCTAACATGGAGTTACACATCCTGTAAGTACCAACAAGCTGCAGAGGTGGCCTGGGCAGCACTCACTTCTTTGGCACTGTGTGGTTTCAGTACCAGTACTTGGTCAATTAGTTTTGTTGCAAGTCGGGGCATGCAAACTGCTATAGACTGATTCATTAACATCACTAGGATGGTCCTCCTTTGTAAGCAAGCACATTCAGAATTAATTTGGGTACCTTGTTATGTAGACATACTCATAAAAGCATTCAGGGATGACCTGGCACATTAATGGCATTGTAAAATAACAGTTACAGCTTGAAAAAAACTGCCCAGAGAGGATCAAAGATCTGGATGATCCTTTACTGGCACATGGTAAAGCTACTTCAATTAGCTCATTCTCCTGGGGAAGCAGGAGGCTGAAGCAAGCTGTAATTACATGGAATCAGGTGTGGTTGGGTTGCCTTCCTTTGTGCCAGGCATTAAACACAAGTATGAGACTTTGCTGAAAGCTGCCATCAAGGGGAACATCCTCGTGGCTATGAATCGTGGCACGAGAAGAACGGGCTGCAGGGACCAGTATCAAATCAAATGAGCTTCAATACAGCTTTCCATGTGCTTTCCACATGACCTGCATTTGCTCTTTCTTACCGATGGCTATGCCATAAAATATTTCTTAATTATTAAATGACATAACTTTGGGCCAAAACGTGACTGCTTTTGCTGCAGAGTAGAATAGGGTGCCATAGAGTTATTTGCACTCTCTTTACATCCTAGGAGCAGGGAAGGAGGTAAGGAGAAATGGCTTTGCAGAACAATTCAGAAAAGGAGGATTTGCCCATCCCCCAGCTGAATTCTGGAAGCTGTGTAAATGCACATCTGCTGCTACACTTAAGCTTTTAAAGTGTGTATGTATTAATATGTGTGTGTATATATGTAAAAGCATAATATTGCTTCCTTCCTGCATCAGTAAGATTCTTGCAGTGCTCTCCATGGAGTGCTCTGCTTACTCTACCCCAAACAGAAAGTTAGCAAAACATAAACACTCGCCTCAAAATCTGTCCATGCAGAGCCCAAGCTGCTGCCTTTACTGTGGCTCTGGATGGGTGTTCCCAGAGGGCACTCATTTCCACAGGAACACTCTTGTCTTTGGGCATCCTTTGCAGTACAAAGGCACATCAAATGTGCACACCTACCTGCATGAGACAGCAGCCTCTGTCTGCAGTTCACAGCACACACAAAAACCACCAACAAAAGAAGTGCCAGAAAGCCCTAATTGCCAGCTCAGCTCGGATACTTTATGTTTTCCCACAACAGCCTTCAGCACATTTTAAGTTTAATATTAAATCAGCTACCACTTAGAATTATAGATCTAATACTTCATAATTCACTGGGTAAATTTGAGTATTATCCTTTAGGAAAAAAAACCCTCCTATACTGCAACACCCCCAAGCCTCAAAAACCCCCTTGCCAGCTCCCTGCCAGGAATGCAGCTGCCCAAAAGGAGGGCAGGGTAGCCTGGAAACCCAATGCATTGCCTTTCACATCCCAAATTGGTTCAGGTAGTGCACAATTTTTCTTTCCGAAGAATTTGTTCTATTTTGACAAGTAAATAAATGTCTGACTTTCTACTCTTCTTAGTGACAAGAAGAAAAAGAAAGAGAAAGAAAGGTGAAAAGAATCTGCAATAGGTTTGCTGCATATTAGTTATTCATGCATATGAAACACAACAAGGATACTTTATAAACTAATCCAGCTTCACAACAATTGCAATGCTGCCTTCAATTCTGTGTTATTGGATAATTTGTCAGCTCTGGCATTTTGGCAAGTAATAAAGTAGGGAACAACTACTAGAAGCATAAGAAAATTATTGAATCTTCTTCCTCCTCCTTATTGTGTTCTAAATATGAGCTGATTTTAAACAAAATAGTATTGGCAGAAACAAAAATCACTTTTAGCATTTATAAAAGACACAGCACTGAAATAAGAGGCTTGTGTTTAAGGGCTTTTTTGATTATTATTTCCCCCCAGTCCTTCCCCAGATAGATCACTTCCCATTAAATGGTTTGAGTTAAACATGAGAAATTCTAATCTCTACTCAGGTAAAACTTCAGTTTGCATAACTGGTAGCTCTGAGGAAAAAGAACATTACAATGACTTCAGCTCAGATGTGGGCCACTGAGCACAGCCATAGAGATGCAGCTGCATCTATTTACGATGAATTATCTGGAACCTAAAATAAAAACCCTTCTTAAAAACCCCAAGTACCTGCCTCGTCTCACTTCATTTCAATCTGCTAATGGGAACTGGACAGACATTTCCAGTGCAGAGTGTACAGTAGAAAACTGATGCTATTGTTGGCTCTCAGCTCTAGAGAGTCCAGTCCTCTGTAAAAGCTGGAGCCTCCCCTGAGACACAGAAAGCCTCTGCTGCCCCTGAGCGTTAAAGGAATCCACAAAACACATCAGGATTTCCACACATGCAACTTGTGCCACGTACCAGAGGAAAAAAAAAACCAAACAAGTGATTGTATGTAGCACTACTGCCCTATTTAGATACAAATTCATTGAGGTCTCCTATAGCCAAACCTTAGTAGATGGAGTCAGAGTTTGTTTTCTCTTACAGATTGCCCTAGAAATGAACTAGGCACTCAGGAGCTTTGAGCCTGTTAAATAATCACAAAAAAGTTAGGAAATAGTTCCACAAGAACAAGTCAAGCATCCAACAATACAAGCTTCTGCATTAGGTACTAACTTCAGTCCTCATGTTTCATTTTCTTCTCTCTATATTGCTTCTAAGAAAAAAGAAAACAAGAAAACCTACAATGCAGATCTTTGAACACATATTATTGCAGGCCCTTAATAAAGGAAACAAATCATTAACCGTCCAAAATACACGGAACTGACAAAGGAACAGTTGTAGAAGTGTTCTAGGCTTAATTTGCTGCTGAATTGTTGTGTACATTGACTAGTCTTCATCAATACTTGACCCTTTAAGGCTGCTGTTGGCAGTGAGCAGTAGACTTTTAAGACTCTTTTTGAAATGATAACTTAAAAAAACAATGCAACCATGTCTGTTGTTCAGATAAAGCAGCTCACATTTAGGACAAGAACATGAGAAAATAACGGCCAGAAAGAAGACAGGAGAGGCGTCAGCTCTGATCAATATGTTGCCTGGATTTGTTTCAGTTTCTGATTTCATAGATTCCAAAGAATATGATACTGAGCCTGGATTTACTGTCAAAGCCCCATGATAGTAGGTGTAAATATCACTTCAATGTGATATTCAGGGTATTAAGCCTCTCTCATTACCTAGAGCCCCAAACTGCCCTGATGATTAGTACTTTGCTGACTTGAGGGAGACAAACCGTTAACACTGTGAAATAAAAAACACTGGAGAGAGGTCAACTCTGCTCGAGCAGGAAAGAAAGGAAATCTGGCACATTCATTATTATCTTATTACTAACTGTCTCTGTGAAGAGACAACATCAATATATCCTCTTTTCTCAGCTTGTCCCACATATGAATTACATGAGTTTAAGATGTCTTTTGAAAACCCTGCATAATTAACAAGACATTAAGCAAAGGAGACGAGAGCTGTTGATGGACACACATTTCATTTAGCATTCGGTTTTATCTATTTCTCTAGCTTGTGCATTTCTGATGTTCCTACATTGGAAGAGTAAAAGATGAACATCTCATACACACCCCAGATTATCCCCCGCTGACCAACAGGCTTTCCAGGAGTGTGAGGAGCAACAAGTTTATGTACAAACAGACAAAAGCAAATTGAAAAGCCTGACTCTGCTGACTGTGTTGCCCTACACCCTTTCCAGTTGTATTACAGTTTTTCTTTGGCAGGTGCATTCTGAATCATCCTTTAATCATGAGGCGTTTTCCCCCTCTGGAGAGGAAATCTGCTCCATAACAAGCTGCACTTTCAATGGAAATAAGCTTTAGACCAATAACCCCCATGTCCCAGCAGCCATCCTGAGGGACAGTGCAGCGAGGTTTGGTGTGAGGCAGCTCTTTATCTCTTGCTCCTTTCCTCCTTGGAAATAATAGCCACTTATCTTCTTCTCACACAGGCACAATCTGCCATGACAAAATGGTGGGGTTTAATGTGCTCTGAGGTAGCTGCACGTAGCTGTGCTGCCCACATGGCTCTCTCACACCCGTGAGACTCTCTGTGTGCCTTGGGACAATTGCTGGTGCCAGTTTTCCCCCGAGCTGGTGCAGCTGTGCTGGGTAGCAAATGAGGATATAGAGACAGAGCTCTACCTGCACCTAGTGCTTCCCTGCTCACCTACACGGGAAAGACATTAATGGCCAAATGGGCAGCTGCCCAGGTATTAATGGACAGAGCAGCAAGTGCAGAGGAGATCTCTAAGGTCTGTTACTTCACTGCATGATTTCATCCCCAGGGACACAATTTAGCTTGAAATGCTTGTTGTGGCTAGAGAGTTTGCTTTTGGACTCTGCTTATGCAGTTTTGCCTTTTAGTGTTCTCTTGCATGATAATGATTCCACCTTTGCCACTAATTAAAAAACATACTCTCTGTCTGATAGTCCATTTTAAAAATTAGATAATGAATCCCACTTAAAACATTTTTCAGAGGAGCAGAGTAAAAATGTATGAAACCAGCAACAGTCGTGTGGTTCCACCGTTCTGTACAGACAGATGGTTCATGGTTTCCTGGTCATTAAAAACTCCTGGCTGAGAGGCTCAGGAAAGGACCCTATAGCTGTGCAGGGACAGCCCAGGAGCCAATTACACACCTAGATACCATACATTGTCAGGAAATTATATTCCACAGCTTGGCACCTGTGCCTGCCAAGCAATCGCTATGTGAGCGCTGACCAAAGAATGTCAAGGTCACTGCTGATCCATGTGGAGGTGGAAATGGAGTTGAATCATTGCAGCCAGAAATATGACTATGTTCTGACAATTTAGTAATAGAATTGTGTGAAGATGATGACACTATTTCTTGTTTTCCATTCAAACACAGTGTAGGGAGGAAAAGTATAGCCTAGAAAGAGTAGCTAGGGGAGCAAGGCAAAAACTATTGCTTTTATTTACCTTTTCTAAACCTTCCAAAGATCATGTTATAATCTCCCTTTTTAAAAACATTTCTGTTTATTATTTGTTTTATTTTAGTCTTACAATAATAGTAAAAAAAACACCCTAAAAACTAAAGGGCCTGCCCAAACCATTTTCCTAGCAAGACAAGAGAAAAGAACAAACATTAACTGACTCTCCCTGACATGTCTGAGGACCCACAAGAAACAGTCAAAACAGAAGCAAGCAGCAGGTTCTTTCCAATCCCTCAAGGTAAGGCAGGCCACAGAAAATCTGCAGAAGTGCCACATCTCCTCTACCCCCAACAACTCTCCATCAGGTCAGTGGTCCCCTCAGTGGTCAGGTAGAGAACCCTCCAGCAATTCCTCCTCCCTGGTCCAGAGGGATGGATGGGCACACTGTCCAGCTCTACCTTCAGTTCCTATTTGCCCCTTCAGAAGCCGAGGGCTGCACACAACTTATGTTTTACTCAATATGAAATCAGTGTTAAGTTCTAATGTAGCAGAATGATCTAATCCTAGAGTGAGAGTATCTCAGGATGTTTCTGGAAGCATCTGGCCAGACTGTGGTAATCTAAAGGCGCCTGCTGCAATTAAGCTACAAATTGGTCATGATAATGATAAAAAAAACCATTTTTAGTTGTCAATTCTGGGAGGAGAAAAAATAAAAGAAAATGGACAATCTCTGTAGCCCAGTGAAGACAAACCCATATTGTAATTAAATGAACTGGAACACAAAATGCTGTAATGACAAAGCGATACATGGCTGTTTCCCACCGAGGCTGGATGAAGTGCTGCAGGAGATGAAGAGCAACGTCATGTAGGAGGTTTGAGAAGACAGAAAAACCAGCAAACAGTTACCTAAACACAAACAAGGCCTTCTAAATCTTAATGCAATGCTACTGTAATCAATGTCACGTTTCAACACCTGTCCTGACAGAGGAAGACAAATATTGTCCCTCATAAACTTTTAATAGAGTAGAATTAAAAAGCAGGCTTTGCTGTCCTTGTATCCTCACCTTTACAAAGCAATGACAAGGGCCTGAGGGAAAGATACAGGCTCCTGTGTTCTTCCCTCATCTTTCATCCTTTCTTCTTAATTCCTTTTTTTTTTTTTACTTTCTGTACTGTATCTTCTGTGTCTTTGTGCAAGGCAAAAGCTCCTCTGCTGACTGAAGGGAAGTCCTCAGCAGTGGCCTGACCACCTGAAGAGGGGACTGGGCCAGGAGAGAGCCACAGCTCCTTCCCCTGGGATGCGAGCACCTCCAGGGAGATTCAGCCCTGACACCATAAGCATGAGCATCAGAGAGAAATGCTCTCTGGTTGCTCATTTTCTTTTGTATCTTTTTTCCACACTTGTTTAGAGCAAGAGCAAACACCCCAATTCAGGTAATTTCCTTGCTTCACAAAGAAAATGATAGCTTTGATTTTTATTTTTTTTTTTAGTGTTACACTGGTGCAGTGCTTATTGTAAGTTCTGCAGACAGAGAAAAATGAGGAACAGGTACATTGCTAAAATGAAATCCTTTCTTAATAATCTGCAAGATTTTAGCCTATTGTCTATTATTTTTCCATATCTTTATATGACTTTTAAAAACATTTTTCGGTCACAGCTGTTACATCCCCAAACCCTAAAAACAAGTACAACCATTTACTGTTACTGTAAGTACATCAGTTATTCTAGTGTCTCTCTATTAATCACAGCTACAATAGTATTACTCTGGGAGAACATACAGAAAGAAGAGACTGTAGCTTTGCAAAGACATTTCCTTGCAGACCAGCAGAGCAGGAGGCTGGAGGAACCTACCAGTATTTTACACTCACACAGTTTTGCTTCACCTCGCTTCATTACAACAGAAAAATCTGCTTTTAGGAGAGGCACAGTCAGGCAGTAGCTTCATTGAGGTCTTGCAAGACCTGTTGACTCAATAATTATTATAACTCTGACCAAATGAGTCCAAAACAGGATATTTGGTTTACCTGGCTACAGTTTCTAGCTCTGCTGCCTTGGCTGCTGCATAACATAAAGCAAACCACCTTGTTCCTGAACTGCCTACAAAACAGGAGTAGCAATACCATGATGCTCTCTGAATGCTTCTGGTTTAGAAGGAAAGAAACATCCTCCCCTAAACACATAAAAACAAGCCTCACATCTCTAATGTAAAAGTATGGTGGGATGAGAAATTAATATACCTTTTTTACCCGTTTGTTGTTTGGGGCTTATCTTCAACAACAACAACAAAATTGGAACAGCAGCATATTATCACTGCTTGCAGGACCCTGTGATTTGAATTTAAACATGTAGAGATCTAAGCATGGAATAACCAAAACCTTTACCACGGTTGATGTCAAAGCAGTGGAACGTGCAAACAACTTAACCCAATAAAGCTACGTCATCGCCTGAGCTTTTGTCTTTTGGTGTATGAAAAACTGGTCATTAGCATCAAATTTTTAATGAAATTAAATGTAACTTGCACCTTGAAACTTTAATTCTAGTTGCACAGTAACCATAGAAATAATCTACCCCCTTCCTACTAAAACACTGTTTGTCCTTGATCATTATTTTTCTTAATTGAAATACTTCAGACACTTGGAACAAAATTGCTTTGCAGCACAATACATTGCATCAAAGTTGTTTCATTCTGTAACCTACTGGTACACTATGTCCTACATTTCAACAGTTTTCTGGGAAGATCCTTTAAGGCATCTTTAATTTTTAATAACTCCCTGGAAATCTCAGAAGGAAGGAAAGCTAGGTCATCTTTTTGGGCATCCCATTTTTGACAAAGCTCTTTGAATGATGCCATTGTGATTGTGTGTATATGTTCTCTGTGACTTAGAACCTTATTTAAGGAATTTTTAAAAGCAACGAGTCTAAATCCAGGAGGAGTAACTGGTTATTTTATCATTTGCTTCATTGTAGTAACCTGTAACATCTGTTATCTTCCTTTCATGGGAGGGTGAGAAACAGAGCATGAAGTACCCCAACACCGGAACTACACTTGCTACAGTTTGGGATTGAGGTCCACCTTGTCCTGGATGGGTTTGATTTACCATTGAAGCCAAGTTAGAGAAACCCCTACAAATACTTTCACTTACATCTTGGGTGCAAGACTGCTGCTGCAGAATACTCAGAGGAGTGGATGGGAACACTCACAAAGGTTTCTCTGCAGTGCTCTCTATTTGTAAATTAAAGTGGCACAGCAGACCTGCAGCCTACAGATGAAGCTCATTTCTGGCCTGAGTCTTGAGGAATGCTAAAAGGATGTGTGACAACTGCATTGAATCCACAGCAGCTCGAGAAGGGGTGATTGAGAAAAGCAACTGCTGAAGAAGAACAGATGGTACGAAAGCAAAGTCTGCATAAGAGCTGTGTGGGGTCCTCAAACACATGTTACATTAACAGACTTACAGCCCATTCATTTTAATAGATTCAGTTTACTTATTGACTGCCTTCAGAGGTGGCACGTTTACTGTCAAATCTCTGGCCCAACGTCTTGCTAATTTCCTAGCACATATCAACCCTTTTTCCAAGATTATCCCCTCATCCTTCCCCTGTGTGTGATAAATTCCCTTCAAACCAGTGTGTTTATTATCAATAGGCACAGATAAGCCAGCAGACAACAGGGCATAAAGTGCTAATTTATCCAGTTGTGTGACAGGCAGGCTGGTCTAACATTCCTGCAGCAGCTAAAAACGATCAGTCCTTTCCCCTGCAAAATGTCAGGGAGCAAAAGGAACCACCACTGCTTTCCCAGCACTTCTGGTGCAGTAAGTTTTCTCTACCTGTTTGATCCCACCACACAGGAAGGCATTTCCTATAGTCAGTAGACATTTCCCCAGCCCCTGTTACCACTGAGCAGGGACTCTCCCAGTCCATCACTCACTCTAATTGGCAGCATCTTAGGAGCAGACTGTTTTGAGGAGACCAGCATGCTATGGCATCTCCCTTCAAGGATACATCAGAGCTTCTTGATATTGCCCTGAACACCTGCCTTCCTAAACGGCCATCACAGTCTTTTTTGACAACTTCCTAGCTCATGTATTTGGCCTTTCATCACAGGTTTTGAAAAAATGATAGAAGTCCTCTGAGAGCTATGATCCCCAGAACAGCTAAAGAGGATTCACAGGCTTTAATCCACTCACGTGCCTTGTAAAAAAATGCCACTACTTGAAAAATAATGGCAGATGCTACATGCATTGATGTCCTGTGTGCATTCTGATGGAACTAGACTAAATACTGTGACTAGATGATCTCTAAAGATCCCTTCCAACCCTACCATTCTGTGATTTTATGACCTCAGAAAAGGCCAGTCCACCTTGCTTCCCACATCACCAACGCTGCTCCAAATTCCTCACTTGCATCACTCTGCAACACCCTTGCTCTCATTTTTTTCCCCCCAAGTCTTGGTACTGTTCAGTTCTGCCATCAGTGAGATTTGGTTTCCATACATATCCAGGGTACATCGCAACTGAATTTGAATTTCACAGAACAAAAATGTTTCTAAGAAAAAATACTTCCTCTCAGAAGGTGCTTTTCATAGATTGGCATCACACTGGACAGAAGTCCCAGTCACCTCCCTGAATTTGAAAGATACATTTTGACACTGTGCAAGTTTATGTCACAAAGCAAAGGTAAACTCTTGAACCCTTGATGATGAGTGCATAGGATAAGCCTGGCAAACAGTTGACAAGTGTTACCTGGTTAATAACGTGCACGTACAGCTCAGTGTCCAATGAATGATGGACCTGCAGAAATCTGTGACCTGCCAGGCTGGAAATAGACCTTGGAGGAAAAACTCCCTCTTCTGCTGCTTTCTACATAAAATGTACCTTTAAACCCCTTGAAAGCAATTTGACCTCTTTATCTGCCTTTGCATCTGAAATGGAAGTATTAGATTTCTTTTTTTTCAGCAACACTCCCTGCTGAACTCCTCAACAAAATGCAAAACACCTGATGGATGACAAAGTTTTGAGTCATATGTTTCATCGTCTTCTGAGACAAAGAGAAAAGGGGCCAAGAACTGCAGTCACGGGTCTGTAAAGATTTAACAAAAGAGAGATGAGTTGGTTTGTATTTTATCCCAAGTCACAGAGAACTCAAGACTGCAGCACGACAAAGAAGCTGTCATGCAACTTTAATGTATTTTAATCACTTTTAAGGGACATGCCTTTCAGTGGCACCACTCAAGAGCCTTGCTTTCTCTGACAAAACTTTCCTCAGAACCACTTAGGAGTTCCCAATTGCACTCTGTCACATGAAAGACAATCAGCTTTGAGTTTCCTGCTTAGTCCCTTCTGTATGACCAAGCCTACGCTGAACAATGTGGTGTGGGTAAACCAGACCTGGAATAAAACACATAAATAACATTGCTTTTGAAAGATTAAGTCCCTCTATCCAATTCTTTTTTTTCAACAACGGTGTATTAGTACTTCAATGCCAGAGAGGAAAAAAAAAAAAAAAGAACAGATAATAAGATGCAAATAAAGCTTTCAGGCTTAAATTAAAGCATACTGTGAAAGGACAGAAACCTACTTTTTCACCTAGGAAGCCACCTGCAAAACAATAAAGGCTGCAGTGATCCTGTAGCAAATTTCCAGCATTACAGGTCTGATCCCAAAAGAACTGTTACTCACCAGCCAACATCCCTGTGTCCAGGCAGAGGAAAAGGTCTGGTCCTTCCATGTGTGATGTCTCCAAAACCAGCAGAGAACTCGTAGTCCTCAGGGACAGCCAAGACAGGCTCTGCCCCAGCCACAGGAGAGGTTGTAGGGTTGATCACTGCAAGAAAACTCAGATGTCAACCCATCCTTAACCCATGGAATTGCCTGCTGATTTTGGCAGAAAGCAGCCCATATTTATGCTAGGGAATGAAAGTGACTCTTACATCTGTAGTACAGACCAAAAGCCTTATGTCATCAGGAAGGAGGGGGGTAAGCCAGGCAAATAGCTGGGAAATATATCTGGCTTGGTACCTGCCTATTCAGAGTCACACCACTTGCATCTGAGCAAAGCGGAATGCACTCCTACTTTTCGACTCTTTATCATCTCATTAGAGATCCCAAATAGTCAAAATTAGTTAGGAATGAAAGTTTTAGAAACAGCCATAAAAGGAAGGAAGTGGAGATACTGAATATGTAAGAAATTAGCATTAAAAATGGAATGTACTGGTGACAAGACAGGTATGGTCATTGTTTGAAAGAGCTAATCATGCTATAAAGTCAGTTCTCTCTTTCAATATACCACCCACCTTCCCATGCAGACAGTGATCCACCCAGCTCTTGTTGTGTGCTGTACCCTGCACAGCTGTATCCCCGCTAAGGAATTTCACATGCAATAGTTTCACTGTGCAACATAACAGTTGCTAATAAATTCATGAACAGGAGTAACAAATAGCTACATGTTTTTAAATACACAATGAAATCCCAGCATCTACAGTATTTTTAATACAGTGAGGTTAAAAAGGAGCATTTAGCTGAGGGAAGTTTTATATCAAAGTAACCACATCCACTGGAGCAATCTTAGCTGTTGAATAAGTGTATCAGCAAGGCTTATTTGAATATTCAAAGTGATCTTCAGAAGATCCCAGTATTTCTAGATATGATACATGAATAACATTGGATAATATGATGTAATTACAGGGATTATCCCACCCCTGGGACAAAAAAAAAAAAAAAGTGAAACTCAAGCACTCTTTAATCTCACTGGGACAGAATGAACTTGATGATAACCATATTTTGTTCAAAAGAATTACTTGTACTAATTAAGAGATGAAGGTGTCAGTTCAGAATCTATTCCTGACTGTCACTTCAGATGTCACATCAATCTATTCCACTGAGAAAATAACAATCGAAATGCTCTCTCAGCCCCAGCAAGCCAATTTGTACTATAAAATCACTTTTACACAGCTGATTATTATGGCTTTCTTTTAGGCACTCTAGTGAACCAAGATTACCAACTATATTAAACATAGGCAATTGCATTTATGGGGAAAAAACACGTCCTTAATAGATCTACACAGTCAGACCACATGGTTTAAATTGCAACACAATGCTCAAGACAAAGATTGTGAAATAGCAGCGTGCATTTCAAAACATTTCAAATGTACAAAGGTCACACACCTAAGTCCCAAAGCATATTCATCTCTTGGGCACCCAAGTGTTTTTGTGTATCCTTGTGATATTCAAACCAAGAAACACGTTCAACTGCATGAAAGGATCACAATTCTTCCACTGACCTTTGGCTGCCCTGTTTCCCACAGTGAAAAATAAAGACATATTCTAAAAACACTTTATGGGAACAAGCAAATACTTAATTGTGGCTTTAATGGCATAATTCACAAGGCAGGACCTGCATCCTCAATGCTCAGGCTTAGCTGGGAGTGTGCTGCACGAGTACAATGCTGAGATGTTTGAGCTGAATGTGTTTCAACATTTGGCAGCTGTGTTCATCTGGAGTCACGCACACGATGCCCGTTAACAATAATGGTATTGATCCTTCAAGTGCTATGAGCAGGGAATTGCAATAAGTTGCTGGGATGAGCTCACAGATCTGCTGCAGTCTTCTCCTGTTTAAATCCTCTGTGAAGACAACACACAAAAAGGTGCTTATTCAGTCATTAAAAAATAGAATGGTTGACAAATATTTAACAACATATTTAAACTATAAAAGTAACACCATGTAACAGTAAGTGCCCTGCAAGCCAAAGAGAGTGCAGAGGCAATGTTGTTTACCTCGCTCCCCCGGTCTTTCCACCACTTTTCTTTACATCCTCTCAAATTCTCTTGCAAGCCAATCCAGACTGTGTGTGTGTGCAGTTGTTCATGCAAGAGAGCTTATACGTCACTACTTAGCATTTTGCCATTTAGGTAAAATAAGCAATTCTAAATGATACCAATTTAGGCAGTTATGACACATACTACTCATGGCTGAAATCCCAATGTACTTGCACCAAGGGATCACATGAGAAACAGAATAGAAGCCTATTGCCAGGTAAAGCATCCTGGGGAAGGCAGCGGTCTCATATCTAAGTGCTTGTCCTTAAGCTCCTGGCAGCTCCTACAAAGCCAGGCACATTGGGTTGAATGAATACTTCTCAATCACAAACTGCATTTGTCAATACTGCAAAAGGTTGTCTTTTAATCCCTTAATGTTTGTAAGAAAACAAAAGACTGAAAAATGTTTGCTTTTTCACTGTGTTTCTGGGGTTTAAAGATCAGGTTTCAGAAGGTACCATCCTTACAATGATATTTAGGATAAAGCCAGGATATTCTGAGAGGAAGAGGTTAGTGACCTGGTAAATGTTTACAGTGAAGATAATTAAGCATGAGCAGGCTGCCTACAGAGGTTGCAGTGTGGGAGATATTCAACAGCTGAATGGACGAGGGCCTAAGAAACCACGATCCTAAATAAAAGCCACCTTGATGGACTAGATGAAGCAATGAGGTCTGAACAATGCATCAGGAAAAAAAAAAAAAGATTAACTATAATAAAGGTTGCAGTACCAATTATCAAAACTCAGTGCCTAACAGTAGACAGCAGAAAGGAAAAAAATAAGCTAAAAGGACATCGTCCTTACTTCTGTAGAGGTCAAAAAAATTAAGAGACACTCTATTCACCAAGAGCTAATGAAGACGTTGGCTAATCTGTGACAAAGCTTTTGAATTCTAGCCATCCCCAGTGAAGCAGAAGACTGATGCATTTATTTTTTGCTAAGAGAAAAATGTTGTCTAAAGTTTTGGTTTCTTACCTATAAAAAGAATTCATCCACCTTGATAGATGTGATAGAAGTCCCATGAGAAGGCTATAAGACATAAGCAAGTCTGGTGGAACATTGATCCTGACTTTGTCAAAAATCAGACAGACAAAATCCTCAAAGCTGTCAAGAAAAAAAACATCACCTACAAAAAAATTTCTTCCTGTGAGCCAAATAATGTGTGAGTGGCAAGGGGCCAGGGTGGACCAAGAAAGGCATTAGAATTTTCTTGACCAAATACATCCGTTTTATCATCCCTGAAATGTCAAACAATCCAACTCCCAAAGGTATTTTTCTGGCAGCTGTTAAAACAAACAAACAGACCAAAAAAAAACCCACAAAGAAAATAACAGCTGCTTGGGCTGTTACCAATCCATTTTCTCTTTCTTTACTCAGATCTGAAATACTGTCATTTTCTCCCCACCTCAGCTTCTCCTCTTAAGCCACCGTTTCAAGGACCAACAAGAAATTGCGCTACTCTTTCTGGTCTAATCACATTTCAATAGCTTGTTTCTTTGTATAGTTTAAAAGAAGTTACCAAATGAGCACAAAATCTATTTGCACTGGGTCAAAATAATTGCTTTAATTAGCACAGACACTTGGGATAAATACGGAGAGCCACGGAGGCTGTGTGTGAAATAACAACACACCAGTTATTATCTGAGGGAAATAATAATGAATTTCATTACCATCAGTAGCATATGAGCAATCATTTTCCCTCCTCAAGTTCCCTGGGTCATGCAAAAGTTATTAAATACATGATTTACTAGACAGTATCTGTATATAATTACTTACCCACATAAAGCAGCATCCGTGGTTTATGAGCAGTTAAAATGCTAATATTTGTTAACCCATTGCACAGTGGGGTTCAGCTTTGCTGCACAAGCAGATGTTTAAGTTGCAGTGCAACGTTTGTGATATCTTTGTTGGTAAAGAAAAAAAAAAAATCAACAAAACCCACTCATACATTCACCTTTCCTGTGTTAATATTCATTTCTTAGTTTAAAAGTCACTTACCCTAAACATTCTCCATTGCCTGCTACGTCTACAATTATTTTGCCTGATAAATTTATTTGGCTTCAAAGAACACGAATTCGAAGACAGTGATAAATCAAATCCTACTTTATCTATTCCTCCCCCACCCCCCAAATATTCACTTCCATTTGAGGATACTCACCTCTGACAGTGAGATTTTATAATTTATCATCTGCCTGGGGCTGTGCCAATTTCAGAATGTGGAAAGGGAAAATATCCTGAGGTGCTGAACATACAGAATAGGGTAATTAAATGATTTTATGTTCTAATTCTGACACAATAACACAATAGTTATCAGATAACATGATCCTTAAAGCTACTTGTAAAGCTTTTTATTGAGTAGAATAAATCACTCCAAATTAAACCACCTTACACAGGCACTCATTTGGAATATCTCTGTGTGATTGATGAGAAAGAAACAATCTTACTGATAACTGTGGGCAGACTTCCCCAGTTTTGGGCATAGCAATTTAACTCATGGAAGAGAGTTAAATCATTTCCTGTGAATCAGTGTAAAATACACTGCTAACAGTAGATGTGTGTAATTCTCACAGGAGCCATGGAGCAATGGGACTTTTTGATGGGTTCGTGGGGAATCAGCTCTTTGAGGAACTAATTCATTTTTAATTTCTTCTTTCTACATATATCATAGCCCCACTGAGCTCTGGGCAATGTTTCGAAGAGAGCAGGACTGATTCTTGTTCACATCAGGCGCCCAGAGGCAGAGGAGTCTGGACGCCTCAGCCCTGTTCCTTACCCACCCTACACAATGGCAAAGCTCCTGCCCACCTGCAGACTGCACTCACTGCTCACAGGTTTTTTCCTCCTCACCAAAGGCAGGCACAAAGCCAGAATTGTGTATAATTTTTATTTTTTTGCACTGTTGTTCTGTTACAGCTTCAGTCCTCTATTTTGCTGCCTCAGCCCCTGTTGACATTATGTTGTCTAATTATGTTGTCCTCATTAGCACTTTTCCAGACTGTACAGCAAAGTGATCAATTCCAATTACCTCTTTTATACATTATCATAATTTTTCTTCTCCAACAGAAAGCCATGACTGTGTTTCTAAGCTCAAACAAGCACGTCATTCCATCTAAAGTCCAAGCAAATCACATTTTCTGACAATGTATGGTGAACACAGGGACCTTGGGCAAGTAGATGGTCATGCTTGTGCATGCAAGCAGCACTCTGGAAAGATCTCCTGCAGGTACACAATGTTAGACAAACATCTATTCCAGTAAGTTATGTCTTGATCTAAAGTATTTGGAAGAAAAACAAAAGGGGAGAGGGGAAGGAAGAAGAGAGCATACAGCCTTGTGCATGAGGGGTTTAGTCTAAAGGGCAGGTGAAGCTCAAAAAAACTCAAAGAAATGTCAGGTAGTGAAGGAGAAGAGCACTCCCCACCTTCCCATCTGCAGCAGGGATCCCCACAGGGACAGAGCTCCACATCACAGAGACTCGCTGTAATTGCAGATGGAGGGATTTCAGCAACAAGCTCCTCGCTGGCTTGGAGGTCTCGCTGGACAAGGTAGTTGAGATGCACTGGATTTCTGTAGAGCATTTGAACTAGAAAATTCTCTTGAAGAGGGCCCCACAGGGAAGAGTTACCTGGCAGAGGAGCTCAATTATTGTCAGTGCAGAAGCACACAGATGGCCATGATTCCACAAATCTCTCCCCATTGCAAATATAAAGGATTTAAAGGGAAATTGCTTGTGACTGGCAAGGGTCTTCACAGAGCTACCTACTCCGAAGTCCTCTACTGAATCTGCCTCCAAGGGAGGGAACATTCTCTTCTGCTGCTGCTCAATACAAAAAACTACATCCACATCTACATGGATCCCAATTTAGACTAAAACTTACAAGGAAAATACCAGGGAAGCAAATAACACACAGACATTCAAAACTATTTTTGAAGGACTGCAGGAAAAACACCTGTCAGGGTTCGACAGAAATGGAGCAAAACACTCTCTAGTCTAAAAGGCAATGAAAACCAAAGAGATTAGACTTACCCTATTTTCTTCCTTTTGAGACTTGCCTCTGGTATAGGACAGAGACAACACAGTAAAGCATTTTCAAGACTGCAGATAGCAGCAAGTTTTTAGTCTATTTAATTGTCTGAACTAAACATCATCCCTGTCTCCACATTGTTAAATATGAGTAACACCATTTGGGATCATATTTCATAAACAACCTATCTCAAAATGTTCAGTGGTGCTCAGAGGACTGATGTAACCTATAGTGATGAATGGAAAGAGAAGATGAAGACGACATAGAAGCACATCTTGTATAGAGTATTAGCAAGGTTGTCTCTGGTATCTCTGTTGAGAGAGTAAAGATGACTTAGAAAACAGTCACTAGAGCAACCAGAATTTTAACCTGCCAACAGAACCTGGATGTGGGTATGCACCACGTGGCTGCATTACCAAAGCCTACCAGCGGCACACGGGGTGCTGAATTACAGCTCCATCCTTTCCGTGGACCTGAAGCTCATAAACAGAAAACTTCTAGACTAATAATGTGTCTCTCTAGCTTCTAATTAGATTCAATGGGTATTGTTTTAAGGTGAAAAATACTTGTTTGTGCAAAGCTGTTGGGGCTGTGACATTGTTTTCCCTTGGTGAGTTAAGGTAAATATCAAATTCTAAAAGAAAGTGAAGTAATTACAACACTGAAAGCAGACACAATTATTTATTTAATACATCCTTGCCTGTGGCAGAACCTATTTCAGATTTTAATTTCATTTAATTAATACTACTCTAACATTTAAGCATCCTATATATTCAAAGTTGGTGTTTATTAGCAAGACAATTGTGCTTATTATTTAAGCATAGTGCCTGGCTGGCATTCAGCCCAGAGCAGATGTTTCTCTCTCATTTATCTGCAGAAGGATTTGCAACAATATCCATAAAAACAGGAGTTTTACCAATTAGCAAGAATTGCACCCAAAATCCAAGCCTACCCTTTAGCCTATTACAAGTATTTTGAGATGGAGTGACCAGGAGATGTGAATCTGAGCCAGAAACGTCATACATGGATGTGGATGACGACAGGTATGGGCTTGACCAGGGGCCAGGAGAGATGCAGAGATTCAGCTCCCACAGTGAAAGGGCACTACAGGTATGAAAAACGTAAAGAACCAATTTTGAGATGATTAATACTAAGTGGAGCCTTTTTTTTTTTTAAATTTTAGCATTAAAGAAAGTGCAGAGGCAGCTTGGTTTGTAAACACATTTGGGCAAATCAAAGTTCAAAAAAAAAGTGAAACAAAATCTTTTATACTAATAAAGTGGTAACACAGAATTTCAGACAAGCCACTGCACTGGGATTTTCATAGAATTCATTCATTTGGAAGTTGTTTTAACATTTTTAAGAGCAAGTTTCACAGGAAAATCCAGTCTAACATGCCAGATGCCATATCTTACTTTCCATCTTGCATATACTGAGAGTGTTTATGATTGAAAATAAAGCATACAATGATACCAGACTGTGCTGCTGCTGCTACTGTTCAAAATAACTTAAATATCCACTTCAGTGCAATACCGCCTTAGAGCACAAATCAAGCATTCAAAGGGTATGTGGCAGACAATTCAGAACAAAATAGATCCATAGTTTTGTGATGGCTCTGTGATATTGGGATGTTTTCAAAAGGATGACGCAGGATGTTAACCAGCTATAACAAACACCAGAGTTTAATTTGCTACTTCCTATGATCTTCCAAGGAGCTTTCTGTAGATATTTCCTATGTATTGTACCAGAAACTGGGTGTCTTAATTTCTTAGGCCACTTTCACAGTAAAAATGGTTTTGAAGTGAACCCACAGTTCAAAACGTATCCGTATTTTTTTAGAATTGACTGTCTGGTATTTTTATGCATAAGGTGGGATGGGAGGAGGAGGGAAGGAAAGTTCACACATATCAAGAGCAGTTGGTTTGCAAACATGTGAAAGCCCTTAAAGCCTATTTCTGAAAAGGTTGGTAGCCAACATGCCAGCTGGTTGGAGCTCTGCCTAGAACGGTTATTTCTTAATGAATTTTTAAGTGAAAGCCCTGAAAGACTTAAAACTCACATGGAGTGCAGTGAATTTGGGGTTTTATCCAATGCCTTTCAAAGTGCATCAGCACAAGCACAGCAGACAATGCGTAGCATACTTATTAAATGCCTGCCTATTTTTTTCCCCCAACAGTGAATACAGTTTCCATAACCAAAGCACCATTAGATCACTGTATTCTTCACAGGCATATTTCACACATGTTTTGCTGACGTAGATATGTTGTTGCCTTGCACAAAACAATCATTGTTGGTAGATTTTTGCCCTTTAGTATCCTAGCATGTATTATTCCCTGTAGAAATGGCTTTAATTTGATGAACAGATGCAACGTGGCATGTAAATCAGTGAACCATACAGATCCAGAAACAAATCCCAAAACCTCACCCTATTTGCCTTCTTTCCTTTGCTGGCTGGTAAGAAAAAAGCCCTGTTGTTCTCTGGGGAAAAAGAAAAATCAATAAAACCAACAAAGCCCACCAAAACAGTTAATGAAATTTCCTTTCCATTATTTATTTTCATTTATTGCTCAGCTGCATATTGATAAAGCTCTGCAGAGTCTGAAGAGAACTCGCTTTCAGTTTGCCACGAACGTTAAGAACCATCTACTTTTGAAATGAATCTTCCCTTCCCTCTTTAATAATTAACTTCTAGTGATCAAATACATCCTTCTCTCTGGTCTATAAGCTGGAAGAGGAGAAGAAAAAAAACGGAAAATAGTGCATTCATCCATAAAAGAGCTAACACCAAAGATTTTTCTTTGTAATTCTGTGCTGTGATCAGACTAAGTCAGAGCTGGGCCAGCAGACAAGGGAAAAACACTGCATGTGGGAGACATTCTGTGACATGGATTAACTGAGTTCCCAATGTAAAAATAACTTTTACCATAAGGCTGGCTCGACTTTATATCTGAGACAATATGTGTGCAAGACTGTGAGGGAAACCACAACACGGATGAAACCTCCAGACTTGTTTCATAAGGGATCAGCCCCTGTTGAAGAGAGATCGCAACTGCACGAATAGCTCCATAAATCTTTATTGGCTACTCGTTCACCTACACCCTTTTGATCTCAGAACCTTTCTGACATGATAGATGTCTGCATTACGCAGGCACCTGATTTGCTGTCTGCCACAAGTTGCCAAAGATTACCCGGTCCCTGAAATTTTAAATAATTGTCTTTCTGGGTGAAGATCAAGGTGCACAAGGAAGGGAAACAAACCCTGGCTGTTCGAAGCATTGAAAGGAGGGCTAAAGGACTGGGAAATCCCAGAGCTGCAAATTGGGAAGCCCATTACTCTGAAGTGACAGTTGCTTTTTTTATTAAGGCCCCAAAGCCCTCATCTCCTTGCAAATAGACTTATCTCCTCTTGCCTGCTCAAAGAATCAAGTGTTCAGTCTTTCCATAAAAGCCAAACACAACTAGCAAAAATTGAGTTAAATAGCCAACACAGAATACATATTTTCTCATGCAAAGCTTGTCAGTAAGGCATCGGTATGACTGGATAATCACAAGCCTTGAAAGCATTATTTGCTTCCTATGTAAAGCAACTACCAGAGTCATCATCAGGTTCTTGACCTTTGCCCTTCATAATTAGAGAGTTTAACATATTTGACTGTCACTGTACAAAATTACTCAGAGGTGTTCTATCTTTTGCAAAGAGAAATAAAACTAAATATACATGTGCATATCTCCATGCATGAAGTGCTCAGAAAGTTCACTGCTTCCAATGGAAAACTTTCATTTCTGATCAAAACCAGACAAAATGAGAACTGAAGTTGTAATGTCTCAGGATCAAGCACAGGAATAAGTTTCAGCTGAAAGCTTTTGTTTGCTCATTTCAGATTAGGTGAAGAATTTACATTCCAATTTCCAGTGAACACCACAGAAGCAATCTCCTGACTTCAGCTTTCCATTACAAACAGTTTTCCTTGCAGAATCATGCCTTCTTCTGCCTGACAGGTACACAGAGCACACATAGATCCCTGTTCTTGCTGAGCAACTCTGTGCCCCACAGGGTGAACCAAGCAACTCATCAGAAGAAGCATCTTCTCCCACTCAGATCAATTCACATCTGACCTGCCCAGTGAAGAATTCTGAGAAAGTAAGAAATTAGTCAGACAGGGAATAGCTCAGAGACCCTCAATGCTTTATGTCATGTCAAGTTTAGACTGCAGTATTCAGAAATGCAAACTAATCATATGATGAGCAATGGGCCCACATAAAGTATTTAAATGCCAATATCTATTTTTGAAGGACAGACACATTAAGAGGGAAAAAGACACGGGAGATTGCATTTCAGTATCTTATGGTGCAAGTGAAGCACGGACATGTTGATATTTCTCATTGTTTGTAACAACTCATAATGGATAAATTTAATAACACCAAGGAAAGAAGTGGTAGTAAAAACAAAAAGGAACAATGGTGATTTAATGAAGTCAAGGCTTATGTTAAGCATTCATGTCTGAAGCCAAGCTTCTGCAACAGTAATCCAAGCATCAGGCCCTAACCAGCATTTTCCACTCTCTGAATGCCAAAGAGTGGTTGGTCATATTAAGATGAAGATGGGCCATTTCTAAAACACATATCCTACCTTAATTTCATATTGCTGTTACATTGTTAAATGCTTATGGATTATATTAATAATGAATTACAGAAAGTAGCATAATAACTAAGGATAATCTCCACAAAATATCCATGGAAAAGACTAGAAAATGGTTGCTATGAGCCTTTTCAGTCAGTAATCCTTCCTTACCATAATCACAGGCATCAGATTGAACATATAATTGACCTATTTAGTTAAATTGATGTATGTCAGCTTTAACTTGCCAAATTTCCACCAGCCTCCCTTCCCTCAGAAAAGAACAGTATTTGCGAATCAATCTGCAGTATTTGCAGGTATGTACATACCATAGATCAATAACACCATTTAATGGGAATCCACTGAAATTCCACCTGGCTTGCCTTTACCTGCAGCCTCTGCTTATTGCAACAGGCGGGTTTCTGTGAGCACTATATACCAGCAGAGCCCAATTGCTGAAACATTTACAGATCATCCACTGAAAGAGACTTATGAACAGGCTCAAATAAGGATTCATTTACAACTGGCAATAAATAACACCCAAAATCTACCTCTGCAACATGCTGTAGCCCCTATGTGCTATTAAAGAGATGCTCCCACCCTTGTTTATCACTTTTATGTAACGCTGCCAGTCCTCAATTCAAAGACCTGGTCGGTATGTACATTTGTTTGTCATTCTGAGAGTAAAATCTTTACTCACATTCACAAGACAGCCAGAATAATCCATCAAGCTTTAGGTGTAGCTGAACAACAACTCTATTTGAGCCAGTTTTCTGCTGATGAACAGCTTTATACCTTTTCCTCTTGCTCAGCACCCAACCCACCAAAAGAGTGTTATACCAAGAATTTACAGATAAATTACTTATGCAGTTCAGTGCCAAATAACTGTGCTTCATGTCACAGAATCCACAGAAATAATTTCCCACAATGATTTACAGAGTTATATAATGCAGTTATAGAGTTAAAATAATAGCAGAGTGAAAAAAGAAATTAGAACCTGTAACCACTGAGGAAATGTGGTTTTGAATGTGATTTGCAAATAGACAATGAATCAATGAGCCAGAGAGACCAGTTATGTAGGAAAAACAGCCAAGTAATTAAATGTGGGGCATTTGACAAAGCGCTGCACTGCTTTACTGACACTTGCATAGCCTGACTTCGCCCACTGGCCTCCAAGTTATTCACTGTTGCATCTTAGTAAAGTTATGAATACCAGACTTTATTTCTGGGCTTTTTACTCCCTTTGCTTGACTTACTCATGGTAGTCACCAGAATTACTAATCTGAGGAGTGGAATGATGCCTTGCTACACAAGTGGCTTGTGCCAACAGCAGCACCCAGCAGCCACAGGGTTACATCTGCAAGCCTGGCTCAAAATACCCCTCTCATGTGCTTGCCATGCATCTCAGCCTGCTTTCTTCACGTGTGAGCATGCTCCCCTCTGCTTCCCAATATGTATTTGTCACTTGGGTAATTACAAGAGGTTTTCTTCATTCACACGAATGCAATTTATATCACACTTAGACCTTACCTGTACGTCCAAATTCACACTGAGAGATTTGAAATTATGTATAGTAATTGCATATTAAAGAGAGGAAGACAGGCAATGACAAGCTCAAATATTGTAAGTACCAGAGCCTTAATAATGGTGATAAAAGGAGTAATACAGACAGTAAAACTAATTTCAGTAAATCATATATGCTTTACAGAATCACTGGAGATGCAACAAAGGCCAATCTGACAGAATATATTCAAATTTCAGGGGAAGTGTACTGAATGCTATTGGACAATAAGAGATTGGGTGTACGTCTGTATTGCTGGCTACATTTAATGATAAATATCCATTCATTCACAGAGGGTAGAAAGTGCTGGGAATGATCAGTCCATTTTCAGGCTGCAAAACACATCGTACTCACTTTCATCAAGAGTACTCAGATGTCACTTCCATAAGCAATGGAAAAATTGGTTCCCACGCCTTTCCTCTATGCACTTGTGGGGCCACACTGCTTCCCAGTCAGTCTTGTGAAAGGAGAAATCCTAGTCCTACAAAACCAATGGCAAGCCTGTCCTTGTTTAAACCTCTGCTGTATTACAGACCATAGGTATAACTGCATGACAGAGACCAGCTTGAGTCAATCTGAGGGACTGGAACTAGCTTCAGGTCACTACAGCTCCTTATTTTTCTTTTCTCAGCTATATCTGTAGTCAGGCAAAGAAAGCTCATACAAGGAACATGTCATTTTGGTTTTCATTCCAGAAGTATACAGAAATGGCTTTTACCTGCAGAGAAAATTTCAGAGCTGTTAAAAACACTAACAGTAAGCCTTTCGCCACACTTGGGCCCCATTTGGTGGGACTGTGAGAGATGTATTTATATTGAGGACTTTGGATCTTTTTCTTTATTTTTTTACTGCTTAAAAATATACATAGATCCAGGGCCCTGGAAGTCAACAGTGTTAGATGTTGCGCTGTCCAATGGTCCTGAGACCACTCAGGAGCAGTAGTCTTAGCAGAGATGTTCAGAATTGAATAGTCCTGTGACCTCTTGTAGAAGAGTATGAATTGGTGTGGAAGGATCAGGTGCCTGAACTCCAGAAATCACAAATGAATAATTTAGTTAATGAGTGTATTAAAGCTCTGGATGCCTTAAGCAGGATCCATTCACTTTGGAAACAACTTCGTATTGCATTCAAGAGAAATGCAAAGAGAAAGTGTTAAACAGGGTAATCCCTATCAGAAGCATGTAAAACTTTCCCATATCTGTCAAAGACACTGAACTGTCAGTAGCCTAAAAATAATAAAGACAGATCTCAGTTTCTGTCAAATCAGACTGACATAGAAAAAGGTGGATATCAGTGTAGGAGAAAAAAAAAAGTAAAATCAATGTCAATGCATTTTTTCATCAGCAGTGACAATCTAACAAGCCAATTCGAACTCCAGCACTGAACAGGATTTCTATGCATTCTTTAAACATGCTCTGGAAAATAAGGAATCAAAAGGGTTCTGTTCAAAACTACCATCTTTCTAACTGAAATTTCCATAACTCCTCTGCTATTTCCAAAGACATCAAGCACAGAACAGCAATGGATCCTCCAGCTAAAGTTGCTTTTTTGGTAAAGAAAGCAAGAATGACTGCAATAGAGGCAAATTAGAAGGACTTCTTCACAAGGTAGAATAATTTCTGAGGCCACCTACAATTTCCACCATTATATTTTTATAGCTACATCCTTTTAGACAAGAAGGGTATTTTTCACTTCAATAATAGCTGCTGAAGCTATCAGTCTGGCTGATATTCTGTAGCTGATGGAGAAAGACAGACATCACCATAGGATGCTTCGTTCATTTATCAGTCAAGAAATCCAAGGCAAAGATGGGCTCAAAAGGATGAGTCCCATTTTTAAACACTCAATAAGGTCTCAATGATACCCGAGACAGACATGACCCTGCAAGCTGCATCAATCTTAAAAATAACAAAGATAGTAAGAAAAACAGGAAGGGAAGAATAGCAATTTAATAACATAGTGAGAGTTAAGGACACCAGGAGAAGCCTATACATTTCCTGACTTTTAGGGCAGGTCTTGCTTCAGCGTAACATGGGAGGCATTGTATTGGTACAGCTTCTGATGGTCAGGCTGCTCTTATGCATTATTATGGTCTAGACATGGAGTGCACAAGCTACCCATTCCACCAAATAACCTCAACTTCTGAACAAAAGCATCAGTCCCATCTGCTGCCTTCCCTTACACAGAGAAGCTCAAGCTTTGGACAGGGCTGACCTCTGCACCACCCATTGTTCCAAACATTCACCTGCACTTTTCCCAAGGGATACAATGGATTTCTAGGTATCTATTATGACTTTTTCACTTATTTGTGTGGAGGAAACAACCTGAGGTTTCACTATTTGGCTTTTAATGGTGAAACAACAAGGTACTGTCACGAGGCAGCAGATTACAGCTTCAGTGATTTCCAAGGCTTTAAAAACAAGTCCAGACTGAATTAAAAAGAATCAAAGAATTTTAAGAAATAAAAAGAGATATGGGGAGGGGCTGTTATTGATTGTTTGTTCTGAAGGTCAATCATACTTTTGCATCTATTGGTTAAAGTTAGTATTAGCTGCTGAGAGGTCATGCATCCTTCAAGCCCACATCTCCAGCCATCCTGTGGTGGTTCAGCACAAATCACATAGTAGCTCAGAGGAGGAGGTGGCCAACGATTCAATTAGTCTGTCTGAACTGAAATATGTATTTTAGCTCAATAATGCAGTATTTTGCACCACAGTAATTTCCTTTGGCTGCTGGAATGGAATTTGTACATAATAACACGAGTGGTCAAAATAGAAAAGTGATTTTTGACTGGATTGTGGAGGAAGCTGTAAAAACAGTATAAAATTACTTTAAAATAAAGAAAAGGGTGAATTCTGTAGCTTTGAAAAGCATCACTCGGCCAGGACTCTGTAAAAGTCCTTTAGCCTTTAAGAGATATAATTTGATTTAGCTCAGTCTCCTCACAGATGCCACAAAGTTAAGTGACAACGCAGAACATGATCTTGAGTCTCAGCCTTTGAAGTTGAACACAAAAGCTGTTCTATTGCTTGATTCACAGCCAATAAAACAACAAATAAGTTAAAAACACATAGTAGCATTTATGTGGCTACACTCCAGTGGAAGAAAGTGAAAATTCTGATTGACCTATTCAGTAACATGCAGCATTGCTCCAGCCATTATAAATCATTTTGTATTCTGGCATCAGTGAAGAAGAAAGCTGCCCCAACAGTTGATCAAATAAAGGATATTTTTAATTGCTTTATTGCTAAAAGTAGAGATTGGTACAGCAGAGCAGAAGGCTGCAATGTGCTTCAGGTAGAGAATCCAGCTCCAGTAAAAGGTCAGCTCCTCTACACACATCATGTCAGCTCAAATACAGCTCAAGAAAAAGCAACAAAAACCATCCTGTCACTCTCTGCCTTCCACGTTCTTTTAATGAAAAGTAGTTTGAATGCTCCATATATATGTAATTATAAGAGTAAGTATGGTGAGAAAGTTGGTCATTTGATTCTTTAGTTTCAAATCTGATGTCTTTACCCTGTACTGTTTTGAGATCTAAAACATTTTCTGTTGTTGGGCTGCACTGAAATAGTTTCAATTGTGTGTTTTTGACTATGAAAGGAACAGATTGCTGGTTTCCACACACATTATCCAAGACATTAGGAGGTGGATCCACAAAGCTTGAACCATGAAATTCTAAGTCCCCTAAAAAACTAACACAAACATCTAAGAGATTTCATCTAAGAGAAAAATACTACATCACCTAAAAATGTTTATTTGATTTCTGCTTTAGAAATTAAAACTGAAATCAGAAATCAAAACAGCTTTATGCATTCAGAGATGGATTTGACAAGGTATATGAGGCCATGATAACATAGTACTACTTCAGGTATGTTGGACGTTAATACTTCAGGTAAGATATTTATGTAGCTGGAAATCCTAAAATAAGTCTAAGATTAGCAATATGTGTGTGATGCTAAACTAAGGTCTAGGTTACAGTTCATATTCAAAATAAGGCAAAGTTTAAGTGGAAATATAACCCATTATTGAACTTCTAATTCCAGCTAAACCTGATCTCATTGTTTAAACCACTGGAATTGCCAACGAGCTGCTCAGAGACCTTTTCACACAGCTTTGTTAGAAAACAATGCTGGAATCATGAATAAGCAAAACACGCAGTACTGTGGTAAGCAAACAGCAAAGACAGGATATTGCAGAGATATCACTCTTGACAGGGCTAAGCAATAGGTGATACAGATAAGTGGGGTTGGAATAAAATATGATTAAACCAGTCTTTTCCATTTCATTTTGATTTAAGAGTACAAAGTGCAAACTATTCATCTTCTGTCTAGAGGCAGTAAATCAACTGATAAAGAAAAGTGGGGTGCCAGGAAAATCAAGTCATCACGTGCTAGAAAATTGCTCATGGAAAGGAGGAAAACAGGATTAAATAACAATGCAGAGGTATTGACCCTAGGCATCAGAACCAGCGTTTATGCAAAGTTTGTACAGACACAAAAATTACCATCAGCAGCCCAGCACAAGAGAAGGGAATAAGGGAATAAATACCAGTAGAATCAAGGTGTTGTGGTGAAGAAGAGCTTGTGTTAGCTCTGGGTCTAATACAGGTTATGTGACTATTTTTCTTTTGACCCTGCCAGCATATCACAGAAGTCGTGTTTTAAGCAATAGTGGGAAAACAGCTACAGAGCTGCAGAAGTACTGCTACTGGGAGAGAGGGCCAGAGAGCTCCTGGTGTTACTGAGAAGAAAATGCACCTGTACCGTCTCTCTAGTTCTGCAAAGATCGTTATAGCTAATGCTTATTTCAGCTCACTACTAGTTTGAAGGTCAGTGACTGTCAAAGGTGGAATCCACCACGATGAGGAGCGTAAGCCCAGGTAGGTGTTACTGAGTGAGAGCAGACATCCTGCAGGGAGCCAGCACACTTCTCAGTTCTCACAGGGTACAAATAAGAGGGAAAAAAACATAAAAACAACCCACAAAACACTTGTTTGGTTCAGATACAGTTCCAGGACAAACACATAAATAGAACAATTTATTTGTGACTGAAAATATCTTACATTTTCTGTCAAAGATTCTACTTTTTCAGGTTCAGCTGCATATGAGTTTGGATTTGTTTGATGTGTGGTAGATAATCTATAACCAAAGCATCTGCCAAATCTGCAGATTAGTAAATTCTTATCAAAAGTCAGTAGTAACTAAACGTGTTCATATCTATATCAGAAGATGTGGCTGAGGAGCCTTTCACGAAAAGCTTTCCCATCGCCTTAGGAGCAGTAGAAAGATGAGCACCCACATAGTAGACTTTCCTCCAACTACTAGGGGATCCTAAAACAAACAAAAAAAACCCTACCCAGTAGCACTTTCATTTTTGTACTCACAGAAAGCACCTCTCCTCTTCCTCTGAGAATATTTAAGATAATTCAATGGAGGAGTCCTGATGCTGTAAGATACATCTCTATTATGTTTCCCCCTAAAACTAATGATTCAATTAAAACATGCTGTTTCATACTGTGAATGTTCCTGATTCACTTCTGCTTGCGTTGGGCTGCTGAATACAAACAGCATCACAGCAAGGTGTAGCAAACTTTTATCTCATAGGATGAGGAAGTCTTCATATTTTAAATGAAATCATTATGCTGAGGTTAAAATGTAATACTGAACTACTGAGGAAAACAGTATGAAGCCTCCTGAGGAAGGATCAATGTGTCAGCCAGGAAGGGATGGAGTCATGAAGCAGAATTGGCATCTTTTAGAGAAATAGCAAAGCAAAATGAGCTAAAAACAAGCTGAATGGGTGAAATGAAGGGGATAATCCTTTTTTTTCCCCACAAAAGCCTACAAGGAGATTAGTTGCCAGCACTAGCTGTATTCTTGCACAACAACGGTTAAAATGAACACTCAATGCAATGAATTACTTTTTCTTCACCAATATTGTAAATCAGCAAAAATAATTAAAGTCCCTGTACTGCCACCACCACCACTGCACAATTAACAATACTTTTTGCCTTTGGATTTTAACTAAATAACAAAACAATTGTTGGATAACTTTATGATGGCTGGGAGCTCAGGTTGAGGGGATGAAACAAGGGGAATGCACAGGCAGGGTCACACATCAGGACTGGCAGATTACTCTGATTCTCACACCAGTGTGGTACACTGCTGACTGGAACATATGTCCCCTGTGCCAAAGGCACAGTCAAGAGGTTCGTTACTGGGTGGTAATGTTTAATGGAGCAGCGAGATGTGGCCACCAAGGATGCAGAGATGAGTCCACAGCTGCATCCTTGACTTGTCAGCAAAGAGGCTGTGATGGCAAGGGCAGGTGAAGTAATTTGGATAATTCCCCCCAGGCTGGAATTTCTTGACCTGCAAAACAACCATATCACTAGAAATACACTGGACAAAGTGATCCCCCACCCAGGGCCCTTTCCTAAGGCAAGATACAAAAAGATCCTCAAGCCAAGTGAAGTGGACTATAAATCATAAAGCTGGAGAGACATTGCCTTAGGTGCTGCTGCTGCCTGATGTGGGTTCTGTTCTGCTCCTAACACCAAGCACAGCAGCCAGATACCACTGAGGGCCATCTGAACACTTCATTGTCCCCTGTGCTCACTAGAGAATGTCACAAACTTATATTACAGTTGCATTTTGCAGCTGAGGTGAAATTTTTCTGAGATTGCAAGTCTGGGAAGGCAAGGTAGCCCTCTTCGGATTTATAAATCCAATGCCATTTGCACACCAGGGCCATGAAAGCAAGTATTACTTCTTGGTTTCAGCTGAGGTCAGCAGTTACAGGGGATGGGAAGAGAGAAGAAACAGAAAGTATATCTGGGCATTTCTGACTCAACTGAAATCTCCACTTCTACTGGAGGAAACAGTATTAAGGTGGATATGAGAGTGGCTGCCCTGGATCTTGGTTTAGACAGATTCTCTGTTCCTCACAAAGCCAGTTACCCAGAGGAAATTAATTGGTTCCAACAAACCACAATCCATGTGAAAAGGCAGGTCCTGCTTCACGGCTGGAGCATTTACCAAGGGATTGGTCAAGTGTGGAGCTACACACAGAGTTAGGATGGTGAGAGTATTACAGCGATAGCCTCTTACAAATCCAAATCACATAGTACATAGTTATATGGAAGAACTTCTACGCATTACTTCACTTTTCAGCAGTACTTAGACTGTATTCTGTGTCATTTCCACATTCATTATGGCACCATATGGTTTTCCTGCACAAATGGACCAAAACTGAAGCTCTGCATTATGAAAGAGCCCTACAGCTCTCCTTCCTCAAAGCATCCTTCCTGCAAATCAAGAGATAGCAGTAAGGAGAGCAATAGTCCTACCACTCAATTTTCCTAGATAACGTCTGCTCTGAAACACCTTTAAAACATCCTTCTAGAAGTATCTTCATTACCCTAATGAGATTGCAGCACCACCAGGCTAGCTAGCCCTTATGGCATACACCACACTTAATCCTAATCCATCAACCAAATGCTAAACTAGATTTACAAGCCTGGAGAGCAAACTAAGGCGGTAATGTGGTTAGAAAAGGAGAAGCAACCACAGGAGCTTTGCAACTATTGGCAGAGATTTATCAGAGGAGCTCAACTGAGAGTTACCAGCTTTTCAAGGGAGAGGAAACAGTAGCTCCTGCTAACTGCAGCCCTGCACACCATAGCCAGCAGCCTGCACTGATGCAAGCCCCAGTCCAGACACAAGTGAGCCTACACAGGTAGATGCTTACATTTGCACTGTATGTTATCAAACAACCATAAAGAACCAGAGAATTCCTTCCAGTGATGAAATTAAGTTTTTAGACAGTGAATAGAGCTTTAAGTATTCCCCTCCTCCCCTCCCCCTTTTGTGTATCGAGAAACTTCTGGCTGAATAATCCTATCCTAAAGCACAGTTTGTGGAGTACTTGGCATTAATTCTCCAGGCATGTTGCCATGAGTATTCAATCAGGCTGCTCAATTACAGCATAACTGAATGCTGACACCTACTGACACACAAAACCCCAGACTAGAACGACGCTGCAGAAACCTGACAGATGCACATCATGCACATGATTCAGCTTTTCACTCAGCAGCAGTAGCAGTAAGGATGGGACCATGCATCTTCCCCAAGGGATTAAAACTGGTACAGTATGCTAACAAACAGAAGTTTTACTAAGTTTGTAAAGAAAATATGTGTATGTGCATTGAAGTCACACCCAGAATGACTCACATCAGTGAGTATTTGCTAATCAACACCATATCAGGCTGGGAAAGCTGAGGAAATGTGGTGATTCAGCTACTGCAGTCACTCAAAGGTGCAGAAGCTTGAAATAATGATGTCATTTAGGCCACTCAGATTGCATCACATGGCTGCTTCCAAGCATGCTGATCCTCAGCCTCCAGGCTGCATTTGAAACTAGAGTCCGTGGCAAGCAGAATTGAGATGGGGAGATTGACATCATAAAGAGATGCATTTCAGTTAAATGTTTACCTTGAAATGAGAACATAGTAATGCAAAATTTTGTACATCCCTTCAGGAAAAGCATGTTCTTCCATTATGTACTCAAAGATATATATCAGTGAAATACATTAACCTTATTACCAGCAGTCTGTACTGGAAAAAAACACTTGATCTCAGTCTATACTCCAGAAGCTACAGAAAGGTTTTGCTGAATCAGGCTGTAGTAAAAACATGAAAAATATTTTAAAACATCACTGACTGATTGAGGTGGAAATCATTTTTACCATATTGCACTATCCAAACAAATGCAGATTTACACCAAAGCATACATCAAGACAAAGCAAAAACAGTTTAGATTCAATGACCTGACTTTCAGAGATCAGTTAGAGACAAATAAACACAGAGTATAATCTTTGTTTATAGAAGAAACTCTCAGTCATTTGGTGAGCTAACAAGCCCTGTTAACTATGGAAGGAAATACCAACCTTCTGCAAGTCTATTCAGAAATAGAGGTGTCACTTTATCATGACCATGGCTTGAAAAGAGAAATGGCTACTCAGCCCACTATCACACTTCTGTTGAGATCCGTGCACAGGATCCTGCTGGTTTCTGCAGGTAAGAGAGACCTTAGGCACAACAGGACTAGTGTGTGTGGCCAGGAGGGCAGTCAGGAGATGATGACCTACTCCATTACCTCACTGTTACTTTTGTGGAAGTGCTTCCACAACAAGCACTGTTAACAATAGCTGTCATTCCCTTATTTCAACAATCATCAGAAGCAGAAGGGTCATAGCAATGCAAACAAACAAAACTTAAATTTTAAGTCAAAGCAACCCTGTTCATAATTTTCTGTTGTCAATAGGGTGCTGGAGCCTTTATCTTGACTGCACATAGAAAGCAGGGACACTGCAGTCACTGAGTGGTTGCTTCCAGTTTCCTTTGTGGAGTGATCCAACAATACCAAGTCAAAGTAATAACAACAAATTATTAGTGTAAGAACACAGAATTGACCACTGACTCTATCCATTTTGCCCATAATAGAGTATTGCTCTGGGAGAACAGAAATGCTGTTACAATAGCATTGAAAATAACTGACTATAAGATAGTTTTCCCCATCTCTGTGCAAATGTACATGGAAACTTCTTCAGCTGTTACACAGGGTTTTGCTGTTATCAGTGTAAGCTGCAAACCCTGACACAGAAACACACTCTAATTCTTTTTTTCCTTTCCTGAAATAGAGCAGGGAAAAAGCCCTCTCTGTTCTCTAACACCTCCTTAGCAGATGGTGATGAAACTGAACACCTCCCACACCCAGCTGGAATGTATGTTACAGGAAAATTCCTCCCCCATGTCCAGTTTAAAGAGAAACCCACAGAGCAAAGCAGAGGTGGTGAGAGTCCCTGCGGGGATGCCTATGGCACCACTACCTCCTCTCCATTGCCATGTGACCCTCCTTTAACTTCAACATTTATATTCAACTTTACGGCTCTGGACAACCTTTTTCTTTTTGAGCTCTGAGATCTGCTTTATTTTCCCTTTTCTCCCACTTCAATCAATCCATTTCAGTCCATTGGCATGGGTGGTGGGCATTTCCCCTTTTCCTCTTTCCCAGTTTTGTCCATTATGGAAAGGATCAAATACTTCTGCAGCTTCTCAGAATCATCAGCTTTTTTACAGTGACACAATAGTTTTTCCATTTAGTCAGCAGAAACTTGGGAAAGAAAACCCACAGTTCAGGTTCATCACTCTACTCTTAAACTCCCACTTACAAAGAAAGAAAGGGGAGACAGAAGTGGCTCCTGCCCATGCTGCTAATTGGCCTGAGGTAGTTGCCTAGAAAGAGAACACAACCAGGGGCACAGTGTGATGAGAAATCCCATTCTGTTGTGGCTGAAACTCCTGCACTAAGTGCTCTCAAAAACCCAAAAAGCCTTTGTCAGCAATTAAGTTTTCGGCCATGAAGTCAGGTGATTACACAACATCTACCCCTAAAAATTGATCCAATATGAAAAGCACTGTCACCAGAGAATGATGGATCAACCGTAATAAAGCACCATGCTGAGGTCATACTAAAGCTCAGCTGCCTTCTGCTGGGTGCTTTCCTGTATCTTTCTGGAATGATGTTAAAACAATAGCTACTGCCTCTGACTCCCTTCATGATCCAGAGAAGGTTTTGTTCAAGCACTTGGAGAATATTCTCCATTCTGTAAAGCACAAAGGTTTTTAGACAGATTATAGCACCTGATTCTGGTAACTATTATCTATGGATATAAATTATCTCCTAAAATTTGTTGTTCCTATATAAAGGGAATTCTGCTATGATCAATAATTAGAAATCAATTACAGAGCTTTGTGTACAGCACTAGATTACTCTTGTGACTGGGGTGCTGCTGTGCCTCTATTACCAGCATCTGTAAGAGTGGTAATCTATTTTAATAATTCTTAAATCATGTATGAATATAGAAATGCCCATGGCATTATTCAATTCCTATTTAAGTCCAAGGAAAGCTGTCTGTTTAAATTATATAGAAGTCCTGTTTCTCCCAAAATGCACTTTGATGTGGTTCTGTGCAAATACACGTTAACCATGAAACAATTTCCTGTTTGAAAGGGGTAACACCTAGTATTGCTGTTCATTGATTCAGGCTAAGGAACAAACTCTGCTTTTATTTTTTTCCCCAAGATGTGATTTATCATTTTTCCTTTTCTTATTAATAAATTCCAAGGAAAAAAGGAGTGTATTGGCAGGCCCCTTTCTCAAGGACAACCACAGGTCTGCAGTGACGGATGCCAGCATGATGGTTTCATCATTCAAGCTTGCGCTCAGCCTAGGACTATTGACCCACTCCTCCTGAGGCATAAATCACATTTTTACTCAGTTCCATGGTCTGCTTCACTTTTAATTTCTCATTAGAGAAGTTTTACCGGACCGGGAATGCTGGCATATTGAGCAGTATAAATTTGGTTGCAGAGGGATTTCTTTTCCCCTTCTTTTGAGTTGAAAGCCAGGTCTGAATGCAGATTCCTGGTGAAGCATGACAGCTATCACCCTTAAGCCCTGGATGGTGATTGTCCTTTTTGCCTCATTTTCTGGAACCCATATAGGAATTTCTATGGTCTATTAGACAAAGCTCAGGACTTCTTTTCCCCATGAATTATACATTTCCAAAAGCCATACATCTGTAAGGTGACAGCATTACCACACTGTAATTCTAAGATATTGGAGTTAGAGGTAGCTAGTCCTTAGACTCCAACAAAAGAAAAAAAAAAAACAACAAAAAAACAAGGTTTGGATTCACTTTTCAATAACATGGGCTATTTTTGAGTGGCTGGTTTGAATTCAAATACAATTTCTGAAGTGGTTCACAAGGCCATATTTAAATACAGTATGAAGTGGCACAAGCCCAATGAAGTTTCTTCTTCCTGCAGAATGATCAACCACATAATAAAAAGATGAAGCTGCCTACCATCAAGAAACAGGCTGCATCACTGAATAAGCACACCTGAAAGACACAGAAGTGCTTCAGTAGGAAAACACATCACAGGCTGACAAAAGCACTTCACAAACGTCAGTGAGCTTGCTAAAACAATAGACCACATTTTGAAGGCACCATTTTTTTGCACAGAAAGAAAATAACATTGACAGTCCCTGTTATGTCCCTGGGGAAACAGAGGCTGTCTGGGAACACCTGAGCAGTGTCATCTCCTGAACTAGTGAGTATAAACATGATCAGCTCTCCTCCCTTGTGCTGTGCAGAACACAGAAGTCCCCTGAATTGAGTCTCATGTTTAACATTCTTCACAAAAAGCATCATTATCAAAATGTGTACATATTCCCAGGTTCCCAAGGATCAGACAAAGCTGAAAACATTCACAGCTTGGATGCTGTACTCTGATGATAGTACATGAGCTGGACACACAGCTCAACTACTTCCACAAACTAATTAATGGTATCATTGCAATCACTGTGAGGATCATGATGTTTAGGTAACATTTGTGATTTGGCTTGATATACTTAATCTTCCTAAAACTAGGATTTATCTGCATTGGTAATTTTAAAGGAATGAAAATACAGTGTGAGGTTATCCACCTCTTGAGTCAGTTTACGTACAACCTTGTTGGAAACTGGATTTAAGGACTTTTTGTTCTAAACTATTTCAAACTAGAATTCAAGACTAAAACCAGAAAAGCCCCAGAAACTGTCACATCTATCTAAATAAAAGATTAAATTTGATTCAAAGATGCTTTTCCAACAAAAGAAAAATAGGAAGGGAACAGGTTTCCTTGTCTCCTTTGCAAACTTCAGCACCCACAAACTGCTGCCTTAGACACAGAGAAAATGGAAAGCAAAGAAAGAGTAACTTTTGCAACTGAGCAGCTGTGAGCAGGAGGGTCAGTCCAGGTTAGTGATCAGTGAGCACAGCCCATGTGATTACAAGGGTCAGGCAGGCTCAATAAAATCCTCCTTTGCTTTTCCTCCGAGACCCACGTTTCAGTGCAGACGAGGCAATGTCCCCTTCTCCGTAATGGGAAGTGAAGGGAGCTTTCACTTTCCCTGTAGCAGCTCTCCATGCTTGCAGCAGCTCTTTGATACCAACTCCTATGTGACTGACTGACAGAGCATTAATTCATTTCTGCTTTGGCGCAGACAAATAAGAAACAGAGAATCATCTTATTGAATTATTCAAAGTCACTTTTAAATATAAGACTTTTCATGTAATTGTCCTCACAAAGAATACTGAAGATGGAAACATCTTCCAGGCTGCCTGCCTCAATTACTCTTTGCACCTTCTCAGCCACCTTTGCTTATCTACATTGTTTCTGAGAAAAACCTGTTGGTTTACTGATCTCCGTAACTGTGATAAAGTGTGATTGAAAGCTCAGTGTGTCAGGCAGAGAGCAGTTATCACAGCTGGATTTTCAGCTTGGAATTATACTGTATAATATCCTCTCCAAACAACGTACGTTTAAAATGAATTTATGAATGGCCTTCACTAGATCTGAGGATAAACTTCTGGTAATAGAAAAGAATATATGAGCTGATGGATAGCCTTATCATCAATGAGGGTTAGATACATTTATGCTGCACTGGGAATTTCATGGATCAAGAGAAGTCCCTTTACACTAATTAAATGTCATAGATAAATGTTTTCAATTATCAAATAATTTATCCTTGCTTCCATTCCATTTCAAACCAGGGGAATTGAGCTGATGGAGACTGGAAGCATATCAATATTTAGAATATAATTGCCTATGGGAGCAGAAGGAATCACCAGAGCAGCAACACCTTCTTAGAACTCACATCTGTATTGTCCACGCTCCTACTTGGGGCTGTGCTCTGGGAAGAGCCATCAGCAAACTGTATACTGAGGCAATAATTGTCCATTAGATAGTTGTAAATTCACAGTCCATCATTACTTGCCTCAAATAATTACTGAAAGTAGAATGGACTTGCAATTTGTTAAATAAGCAAATCAACTGCAGGGCAGGCTCAAAACCTGCATAGTATTTAAGCTAATCTTTGAGGTCGTGCAATGGGCTTTTTTTGCAG
This sequence comes from Urocolius indicus, assembly GCA_013401255.1. Taxonomy (NCBI): domain Eukaryota; kingdom Metazoa; phylum Chordata; class Aves; order Coliiformes; family Coliidae; genus Urocolius; species Urocolius indicus. The sequence continues at coordinate 508,968 of WBNH01003138.1, read as the reverse complement.
CCCAATCAATGCACATCCCTGAGTCCCTCATAGTTTTACAAGCGACTTGGGTTGTTTCATTTGGAGGGGTTATTTACTTTCACTTTAAATTACAGCCAATTCTCCTGTCATGAGATAATACAGAAGCAGGCAAGGAAAGCAATCTGAACACCACAGCTGTAAGCAACTAAGGCATTTTTCGCCCACTTAATTTTAAATCCTGTTTTTCCTTGAATGTGGGGACTAATTTTTCCATAACTGTGCAAACCAGTAAAGGTTGGAGATATCAGTTCAGGTTGCCCTTTCAGTGAACCCACGCAAGATTTTGTTTGATACTCAGTCCTCATCAGCCTCCACATTGTTTTTTCCATTACAATTTACTGGTTCCAACTTCTTCATTCTACAAGAAATAAAACCTCTAGATGCTTTGCAAAGTAAATTAACATATAATCAAATATAACACTCTAAAGAATGAAGTCTGCATTAAACATCAGCTCGTCAGGGAGCCAATTGGAAAGAGCTGTGTTCTCATCTAACCCTTTCAAAAACACAGTGCGTGAACAAGTGGGCCAGGCAGTGATGATGGACCAGCCACAGGCCCATGGGCATCTACCCTGCCAGAACATGCTGCTGTCACAGAAAATTAGGATGCTCTGCAGGAACTAAAACACACAGGTAGGAAAGGAGCCTGAACATTCATATCTATCATCATCTAAAAATCAAACTGGCAGCTTGGTGGCCCAGCTTGCCTCAGAAGACTCAGGATAGTCACTAAAGCTGCAAATTCAAAATGCCAAGTATAAGAGGAATTGAGCAATTATGCCTGTGCAGTAGGAAGAAAACACAAACATATTTCATCTTCTGCAAGTAATGGAAAACTACAATTCCTCTCTCTGTGCTCTTTCCACTGATGAGTCAGCCATCAGACTGCATATGCTGATCCCATAATTTGATACAACATCTTTGGAAGTAAAAGGAAAGCAAGAGTACTCTGTTTAAGGGGAAAAAAATATGGTTTTCTTTATGATCTTATTAGTAATTTAGTACTGTACAAGAACACAAATACTTATGGAGCCTTACACTTCTGTCAAAGATACTGGTGAGAGAAAATTTGTAAGAAAAGGCAACAAGTTTTGTTAGATCAGATGATGCATCTGAAGCAAGCAACCAAGTCTTCTGTGGTTTACTTGTTTGTTTGGTGGTTTAGGGTTTTTTTCTGATCTACTTAAAAGGTACTACTCCTCCCTCTGCTGTGCTTCAGCACATATGTATAAATGTGAAAGTTAAATCCAAGTCTTTGGTAGATCACTTGTGTGTGTGACATCAAAGGCTCTCAAAAAATTCTGGAGTGATGGGAATTACCGCCTTGTTTTCAATGGATACATTCCTCTACACTAAATAATAAACCAGATGTTTAAATTGGAAACCAAAGTTGATTTTCTTGAGGAATGTCTTAACATAACCTAGCACAGCAAATGCATTACATTTTCCAAAGTATGGAAGGAGTCTCAGCCACTGACGAACCATCAAGCTGGGATACAAAAGCTGTACAACTGTGTATAAATAGTAGAGGTAACAGCCTAAGAATGTTTCTTTTCAGTTTTCAAACTATCTATGTGCTTCCTACAAGAGTGTAAATTCAGAAGATTTCCAAATGACATGCTCATCTGCCATATATTCAGGCAACTTCTCTACTGCTTTAATCATAAGGACAAAGGTGTGTAAAAGCATCTGTAACATCTATTTCAAAGGCTCAGTCATTACTCTATTTAATTGATAGAGAAAAAAAAATGTTTCACTATATAAGTCAGCATCCTTTTGGGGCAATTTCAGTAAGTTTCATTCTCTGATTAAAGAAGGATTCAGACTTCCCAGGTGCTCCATTGGAGGCAATACTAAGCCTACCCTTTATTCCTGTTCAGTATTTTGAAACATGTGCAATCATCCAAGCTGCAAGTGACTCTGGCAGCTGAAATTTAGGCACTTAGTATCATCACAAAAACACCCATGATACTCATAGGAGCTCAAACTCTAAACTTCACATCTAGAGCCTAAATCCACCACTTCATACCCACATCCAAAAGGCCAAACTTCTAATTTAAAGCTCTGTGACCATCACTGATGACGTGGTCAGAAGATGCCTGAACGCCCCCCGGCAGGATTTGCATCCTCCCCAGTGGGCAGCCTGTCTGCAAGGAAGGAAATACACCTTCTCCTCCCTCCCCTGGTTCTCCACCCAGGCATCTCTTTTTGTAGTTAATGGATGAGGATCACAGATGGTGTGTAGTAAAAGGCTGCCAAAAAAAAACCCAACAAAAGGAGGGAACAGCTCTCAATGTCCATAGAGAAAAGAGTACAAACCCACCAGAGTATGCTCTGTGCAAAGTACTCCAACTGTAAAACTGTAAGGACAGTCAGGCTCCGGAGCCACAAGGGTTACTGCCCATCACTGGAGAAGAGTTTTGGGTTGGTTGGTTGAAGAAACAGCTACACAATTATCAGTTAGAAGCCATTTTAGTGCAATTAGAGAAAGAGTCAACTAGAACAAGCTTTTAAAAGTGAACAGTCAATGATTTTATCTGAAGAACAACAGGAAAATGCACAGATCATAATGATAGAGTGAGCATGATGAAATACATCTGTGCAATAAGATACTACCTACTTCAATGTGCTTTTCCTGCTGCAGCTAAACATTCTAATTAGGCTGCAGTAACTGCCTAGTACCATCTTCTACCTGCAGCTCCACCAAAGCTGCCATAGAGAATGAGATACAAATTTACATGCAAGGCTTTTACTCTTCTTTCTCAGAAGTTTCACATCAGAGAAAGACCGAAAACACATAAAATGTGTTGAGTAAATTAGATAAGTTGTAAGGGGTGGTGACAATCCTGTTTTCCTTGATGCTGCAATTATGATATAATTTAATACATTAGTTGATTATTTTTTATTGGTTTCCCACACTGCAATGCCATGCAAATGCAACATCATTCCTGTCTATGGAACCTCATTTTTCTTGAAACACAGAACAAAGATCACCCAGGCACCAGCAGGGACAGATTCCTTACATGGTTTTAGTCTTTAGATGCCCTAACCAGGGGTCAGGTTTGTTCTGGTCCATAAAACACTCATGTGATGAATAGAAACTGTCCTATAAGAAAAAACAGGACCAGAGTCAGACTTCGAGTCACACAAGGACCTCTGAGGTTGAATGAAAAGCTACTTCAGGAATTCTGGCAGCAGCTGAACAAGATTTTCATAATCACAACTCTGAGCACAGATGTATTAATGGCACCAAAATGCCTTTATTTCTCTGCCCTTTATATTACATCCCTCAGTTTTTCCAGCTGCAAAAGAAGGTTAAAAGTTTTCCAGTGCCTTGCAAGAGTTCTGTGAGGAGGGCTATCACACCACAGACACATTAGTGAATTACTTTCTTAATAAGATGCTCAGATGTGATATTAATAAGATCTGACATCCCACGGAGAAAAACAGCAATGCACCAGAATTTTAAACAGGAAGCCATGAAGCCTTGAGCAAACTCAAGACTCCCATGAAAGCTTGACTACTCTGATTTTTAAGACTTTGAGTTATGATGTCCTGGGACAAATTTGGATACTGGTCCCATATGGGAGCTGAAAGGTCTACCAGGAGGTCATGCAGACCATCTCCTCTGTACTCCAAGAAACAAAAGATACTTCACAGCTTCTCTGCATAGCTAAAAATATGTTCAACACATCCAAAGTCATAACCTCAAAAGACTTCTGAGGTTTTCCATGATAAATAAAAATTATCATCACAGATAACATTTTAGGAATGTTTTACAACAGGAGAGTGTTTACATCTATACAGAAGAGAATGAGTTCATACAACTGGTCACAATTGACTGAACAAAATAACTTCCAGTTAGATATGTAATGAATACTCTCACTACTCTGATGAACCCACTTCTCTTATCTGAAACAAACACCCTTCACCATAATTTTATTTCATAGAGCAGGCCACAGTTACTTGGATGGCATCTTCAAATGGAGATCTTGTGTGTTCACTTACAATTCTGAAATTACATCCAAATCATTCACTTTTTCCTTCCCCCTAGAGTAGAGTTTCATAAATAACTGTGAAATATGAACACTGAATACTTTCCATTTGCTTTCAGAGGCCAAGCTGTCATCTAACATTTCCAACATAAGCCATTTTTCAAACTTTTCATTGCCAAGGGCAAGTCAAGTTGCTTGTAGGTGCAGCTGGAAAAGTAGAGGAGCCTGCACAAACACTTCTACCAATGGTTACTCAGCAAAACAGAAGCAAAAACGTTTGTCAGACTAGATGTGAGACTAAGAAAATATTCTCAACCGTGTTCTAGGAGGAAGGAAGAAATTTCGACAAAGGGTAGGATCAACCTACCAGCAGCAGCAGAGGCTCGTGAATCAGGAGTCAGAAGCCACAACACAACGAAGCACACACAGCATGAGCAAAGGCAGGAGAGAAGTGATGGAAAAGCAGATGGATCATTGCAGGCAGTATAACCAAGATAAAAAATGCAGCATCCCTTCTCCAGTTCCCCACTATAAGTAGCTTACAAATACTGTGAAAATACCTGCATAAATTTTGCAATAGATTGTTTGATGTGTTTACTGCAGCCAGCAGCCATCAGCAGGTCAGGGAGGCCACAGAAGGAGCTGTCTGCTTCCTGTGATGGTGTCCCACTTTAAAAATATTTCAGAAAAACTACACCACAGTGTAGTGTACCTTAAACGTTTTTCTTAGAAGTAGCCATAGTAAACATCACTCCACTGCCTAACTGCCTCCTGATAAGTTAGATTGATGTAGCGCAGCTCAAGTGAACAGCAACAGCCCTGTGGTTTTCTGCTTTTTTTCTCTTCCTAGTCCTGATTTAAGAACCTTGCTCATGGAGAAAAGACACTTGCATTCATGGCGAGGTCATAAAAAAAAGAAATATGTGCTTTAAAGCTAGCCCAGCCCTGGCATAGCTGAGACTCTCTACAAATACGTTGCACCACTGAGCGTTTTCTCCAAAGGCGCCTGCGAAGCCTCATCACCAGCACAGCAGGCAGCCTGCTTACAAGGGCAGCTGTACACAGATGGAGTGGCTCAAGTACAAAGTCTTGACATGTTTTATGTGTTAATTTGGTGTTATTTAGTGCATTGCACAGCAGCACTAAATCTTCACATCCTTTTTACTGCTTTAAGTAATGCTTTAACTTCTTGGTAACCACACAAGCTGGTGTTAAACCTTCTATATTTATTTGTTTAATACACAGGGGAGCTGCAGAGTACATTGTTTGCTGGAGGATGAGCAATCCAATCCAAGTTACCAAGCTCTACTTTTGCAATGCACTTTTCCCAATCAAGTACAGAGAAGGCAACAGGGAGCAAGGAAAAAATAAAGATCAAACACCGAAAATCTATTAAGTGTTCTCTCTTTAGAGACGGCTAGTTTGTTTGACAGACATATTAATGTCTTTCCTACAGAGAATACAGCACCTCTAGTCACCCCGCACCAATACAAACGAGGGAAGAGGCAAGGTAGCTCCTGGAGCTTCCCCTGCCCTTTCCCTTTTCTGAAAATAACAAGATCATTTCCTCCTAAAGTTATGTAGTCTCCTGAAGCAAAATCTATACTTTAAGAGGTACAGGAATTAGCACATAATAATACAGTGGATATCAAATGGTACAGCTCCATAACATACCTCAAGTCAGTCATTAAGGCACACTCCTAATAAATGATACAAATCGAGACAGCACTCAATGAATCACAGAAAAATGTTCTCAAGTTTGAACTAGCAAAATCTATAAATGCTACAAAACATCTCTGGCATTTCACTATGCTGCCTGAAGTGTTCCCTGAGCCAGGGAATATTGGCTACATTAACTAACAGATGGACATAAAGGTCCATCAAGTACGTTATCGCCTGCCTTCCATGAATGGCAGGCAGTTAATATAGTGCTGCAGGGAGTTTTCCACCCATCTCTTCTAAATACAAGTACATGATGATGTTCTACATCTAATCTTTTTAAGCTTTAGCTCCACTGTTCAACACAATAATAAAAACTTTTATCCTCAAAAGACCTACAGTCTACAGAGTGCAAGAAAGTCAGGATACCACAGACCTTTGTTCCATTGGACATACTGAGAGCCTCATATTTTTCCTTTTCTAATTTATTAGCAGGAGTTACTACACTTGAATAACTTTAATAGAACAATCTCATGAGGATCTATTCTGTTCTATTGCTAGTAATGAAACTGGATTACTGTTGTTCCATGGCATCAGTGTTAATGCTGAGAAAAATCAACATTGGTGAAATTCTGCTTTTATACAAGAAACCTCAGGCTCCTGCATCAACTCCAGCACATCTTACACTTATCATACACGGGAGAAAAGTAAGCATCTCCTACTAGATGGAGACAGCAGTGGAAAAGGGTAACATGGCTACATTTTGCTCCTTTTATCCATCCTTTTTGATTCAAAGCCAAAAAATCAGCGTGGAGACAAAAAGACTACCAATATTTTTGGTTTTAAACTTCACCAAGAAAAAGCTGAAGTGAATGATTTTGAAATCTATATTAATTACAGTCCAGAATTGTGCATAGAAATGTCTCAATCAAACTCTTCACAAGTAAAACACGTGTGATAAAATAAAGCACTTCTAATTAGCTTTGATTAGAAATCTGCAGCATATTTCTACAAATCACATGAATTTATCTTGAAAGATAACACTCCACAACCCCAAGAATTGGATTATTCTGCATTTACTCTGTTGCTGAGAAGAGAGAGAAAAGATCAAAGGATATTTTCCCTAAATTGTGTGTTACACAAGGCATTTCTCAGATGAGAGCACAGAGCACACAAAACAGCATGCATACTGCAGAGATTCATGAGATGCAATGCTGAATAATTTAGTCTAGGAAGATATTTATTTAAATTTAGTCTAAAAATTAAGGGAGAAACATGAAGTGATGCTACATGGACAAACTGAGTCCTACAACAGCATTTAATTGTGGCTATCAACAAAGGCCCAGTGTAGATAGGCTCAAATCAGTCTGGGATTCAAAGCATCAGTTGTTACATTAGCAAACCTTAACTTGGCATCTTTCACTCTTAAATGATAATTCTCACCACAATATGCAAATATAGACTTGAAAGATGCATGAGCTTGGACATTACATGTAGTAATCATGCTAGAGATAATCACCATGAGAATCACTCTGCCTGTGTCCTCAGAGCCATCACACCACCTAACCTGACACTGCACATGAAGGGTGACAGAGCACAAGTGGTAGCAAGTCTCCAGGGGACTTACACCTGCAGGTCAAAGGGAGAAAGAAGGAAAAGGAAAGGCTCTCCATCTGGGATAGCAACATACACGTGCTGGCAAAGCACCAGCTGAAGACCAGATTCCCTTATATGATCTTGTTTACGAAAATCCAACTTGAGAGCAGAAATTCTTCAGGTGCCCATTGAGAGGCAGGTTCATGAAAGTCAATACAGGGTGTAAATGGCATCATTGTCTAAGCCATGTATGTGAAAATGCTTTTGAACATCACTATTACTATAATTGCACAGATACAATTCCTCTATTATATCTTTTTAATATTGTAAGATGTCATATCAAAAATCAGTGTTTTAACTTGGCCATAGGAAATCCCAACCTATTACCAACAGTTTTCCAGGTTTTCTGCCTTGTCTTTCAACAGCAGCATCTCACCACCAATTGCAGAGGCTGAATATACAGTAGTGTTATTAGAGACAGCCTGGAATAGCAACAAATTCTCTAATGAATCCAAATTACTAGACATTAATTCAATTCACTGAGCAGTTTTGGTGAACACCAACTGGACTTCTTTAAGAGGAAATTAAATTAGGAGCTTCATTCCAGAACTGATAAAACATAGATTAGTATGGACCATATTAAAGCAGACAGATAGACTTCAAGAGCACATGATCCCAGCCTTTGAACTACATCTGCATCTTGGTCCAAACTGTACCTTGTCTGCAAAAAAGCCTTATTCTGCATTTGATGGAGATTTACACTCCTGAATTTAATCTCCTGATCCCCTCCTGTGGCAAGTGACCCCACTCATGGAGATGTAGTCAAAGATGAGCAAATAAAAACAACAGAAATATCAACATTCAAAGCTCCCCAGTGTAGCAGCAATCACCAGCGAGAGACCTGAGTCTCCTTGGGTCCTGGCTTCTCTGGGCATTTTTGATGGGACTTCAGACCTACTCTCAGGTACATCAGAAGATCTATTGTGGGATCCATCCTTGACACAACCAGGTCTTTTTTTCCTCCTTTTCTTTCAACTGGCCTGAACCCTCAAGAGCAAAACATCATTTCCACTCCTGTAGTGCAGAAGTGAGGGAGGGACAATGATATGGTGCCTCAGTTCCATTTCAGAGTTTTTGCTAGTTTTGCTGTTTCGTTCAACTGTCTAAAGATGCCTATCCACAGTCAGTAAACTGTTTTAGGAAAGGATATGCATGGAAACCTACATCAACAAATGAAATACATTAACACATTCATACAGAATCTGTTAACAAAAATAGCTAGCTAAGCCCAAATTAAAGGTTCTTCACCTGCCTGCCACAGCACCCACCAATAGCGAATTAAACTGTCAGGTCAGGAAACTGGACATAATTTCCCCAGATTCAAACACAGTTTCATGGAAGGTTTTGGAGCATCTGCAGACTGAAACCTCCATGTGAGCACTGGTTCGGTGCCAGAAGAACATTAACACAGTGCCAGGCCCTTCATCACAATCAGTAGCTTAAAATTATCTCCATCTCACAGAAAGGTAATTGAACATGAAAACAGGATCTTAAAATCTAAATAGGGCAAAATGTATTCCTGTTGGGCAGGCTGCAGTCAAGGCAGTTTTCTCTGACATTTTCTCAAGCAAAGTGCCAGTTCACCTCTCTCACATCTGAGGTTTAGCTCACAGGCTGTTAAAACACAAGTTGAATGCATTTTCCATCTCCCATGAACTTTAAAAATAACTTTAAAAAAAAAAAATGTAAAAATAACAATTCCTAGAGGTTATTTATAGAAGCCTAAGGGTCACCAACCAGTCCAATGCTCTTTATTGCAGTGGTTCTCAACCTTCCCTGTCAGTTTACAACTTCTACACTTCAATCTTCATATTTTTCTAATGACTATTTGCAACAGGATTTTTATGATTAGCTGGATAATTGCTTTAAAATATGCAATTACATTTTCATAATGTATTCATTACCCCCTTAATATAGTATTCTTGAAACATAACAATTTTCCATTGAGAACATATTCCTGTATTAATTTCCATGAGACAGACAGTTTTAAAAACTAGATCAATATACTCCCTACTAACTATATTTAAAACACATTTTGCATAGATATGAAGGAGCAATTTGCAATGAATAACTTATTTGATGTGTTAAGGTTCCCCTTGCTCCCCTCCCCCCCACAAGATATCTTTACATGATAGAAATTATCCTTGTTCATCACTTAAGTTGATTAAAATTTCATCTGCAAGTCTTGAAAACGAAATATTCAAGATGTAATCTAGCTACCATATAGAATTATTTCTAATAACAGAGTAATGACAAAGACATAATCTTAGATTCAAAACAGTTGAGAAATTCAAACCTTGCCAATGAAAGCTGCCAAGCAATTAGCAACTCCTAGAACTAACCTATTTCACTAGTCTTGTAAAAAAGAAGGTATCACTTAAGAGGATGCCTTTGTACATTGCAAAAAAATGGGAAACGGTAAGAAGTTTCAGAGCACAGAAGGAGGAAAAACAGATACATCACATTTCAAGTTAAAAGATGAAACTATGAGGTGAGTGTGCTGGGTACCCCTCTGACCAGAAATGACCACTGTATTCTTGGGTTTGTTTCGTGTCTGAGAGGAAACTGCAAGCGGAATTCAATTATTCTTCAAAGTTCTCAGTTTCCCGGTGAGCAATAAAAAACCCCACACACTTGAGATTCAGAGATCTCATTTGTAAAGGATTTTCACTAGAAAGCAAAACTTTATTAAATTAGCTTTTTGGATAAGCACAACTCTACAAAAATGCCAGTTTTTCCATTCAAAAAATGCATTGGAAAGAATATTTTAATCTACTTCACTGTCATTAAAAATATCAGCACACTTTAAGCTGGTAATAAGTTGCAGCACCTATAGTGGTAAGGATCACTTAACTTCATGCACCAGCCAGCATGCAGTGGGAAAATTGTCAGTGTTGCCTAAAGCAGGGTCAAGATGTAATATACCATCCAGAAGATAGTTTTAAAACCTGCATAATGCCTGGAACTGTAAAACTCTGCACCCAATCCAAACAAGCCTGGAGGCAGGAGACGTGCTCTACAGCACAAATACCAGACTATAGCCACTTTTATAACTTAATACATCATTTCAACCTACATCTAACTTAGACAGTGTCAGCAATCTACAAAGAAAAGGCCACATAAAAAGGATTCCAGCAAAACAACCAACATATTACCAGGTGATAAAAATCAATATTAATTTGGCACTCCCTAAGACAAGTAATACTGGAAATACTGTCATGGAAGTTGCATGTAAGTATGTAGGCTTTTCCTCATTAGTGCTAACTGTTGCTAGACATGTTAGTCTACTGGCTTAATATGACTGCAGAAACATCAGTGTTGTAATAGTGATGCTATAAATTATTGTCAGAATTTTCCATACCTAAAACCTACATTTTTAATGTTAAAAAACAAACCCAAAATGCACATATATCTCTGCTTCTTTGGAAGCTCCTGTATTAAATGTGACAGACCACGTTTACCTTTTGTAAAACACAATGTCGTCTTTTGATGCGAGTCTCCCTGACTGGAACTTGAACTTGGTAGAAAAAGACATGCTATAGATATTAGAACCCACAGCAGGATAATATGTGCTTACCATCGAGGTACACGCTTCCATCATTGAGCTGGCTCAAGCACTTTGTGATTTCCAGCGTAACTTTGCTGATTTGGAGGTTAAGATCTGAAAATAGTGAGCATTTCTGAGCTTTGCAGCTCCCCTTGCACAATCACTTTGTTAAAGCCTGGAAGAGCTGCTGTTACAGACGTTTCCAGCCACCCCATAGCTTTGACTTGTCCAGTCTGGCCTTCTGAAGGAGGCCAAGCAATTAATTAGCCTTTATTCCTCAGTTCAGCTGGTACTCTATGTGTGTGACTGTCTCAGAAATCTGCAGAGAAAAACAGCAGCTACAAAGACATGGGAGAGGAAGTACAAAAAAAAAAAAAAAAACAGATGAGAGAAAGCTATTTTCCATATCCCATAAATACCACAGACACTGATAATTGCACATCAAGTTGCTTTATCAGAACATCTTGTCAAAATAGTCTATGATTGATTAAAATCCACACACCATCCTCATTTCAGCCAGCACTGAAGGGTGAAGTGGCATGGGGAGAGGCAAGAGAAGTAGGAGGATTTGACTGCTCTATCTTAAGCAGTCAGAATATCTCAGGAGCAAAGCTAACCCAGCCACTCTTTGAATTATTGCAGGTCTCCGTGGGGGCTGCACCTCATAGGCATTAGGTGCTCAGGAGTCCCCCCAGCACAGCAGCTTCTCTGCTCACAAGGGTGACTGCCACAGGCACAGTTACCCATCCCAGTCACTCATCCCTTTTACAGATGCAGAACCAGCTGCTTCTCACCATATTGTATTTTGTCACTGCCAGAGTTGCAAGAGTTGCAAATGACATTCCTACATGGTAGAGGATTTGCCAGAGCTGTGGCCATGTAATACGTGATGTACTGAGATGGCAACGATTTTTCTTTTGGTCAAACACAGCAATTATATTATTCAAGTATCATATTACTGGTCCAGAATTGATGGATCTCACCACTTGGGAAATATTTCTCCACTGCTTCCTTAAGATCTAAGGTATCTGATCCAAAGATAAGAGGGGAAAATAATGTTCTCTTTTGCCACCTTCAATTTTCTATGTTCATGCTTTCAGATAATTTAGGGACAGCCTCTTTACAAGTAACAGCTCTGTTTTTTAAAGCATGCTACTTGGAAGCTGCAACATTCTGCAATACAGAAAATACGTGAAGGAATTTTCATTATACCAAATAAATCGATTTGGATTTTTCAAACTGGCCAGATTTACACTCTTTTGATGACACAATGAATAAAGAAAATCCATACTATTTCCCCTTTTAGCAACCCTATTACATCATTCCTCCTCTGAAATAGGAGAGTATCTGAACCAAGACATGTCTGACTCCATGATTTATTGGGACTAAGCATGCAGAGGAACAGAACAGTGAGCTGTTATCTCTTGTCTAATATATAATTGAAAACACTCCGTAATTTAGAAGGTTTATTTCTTGCAGACAGCCAGAAAAACTTATTGACATAATGTGAATAAAGCAGAATCACAAGAGAATAAATGTCCAAAGTCTTGAAGACTGACTACAGAGCAGATTGCCAGAGTGCTCAGCATCTACCCAGGTCTGCTCCTAGACTCAGTGTCTATAACCCTGAAGTACTTGCTCAAATAAATCTGCAGTCAATTGTAAGACAAATATAAATGATAATTAACCCTAAGTGATTTACCACCATCTTCAGTAAGAACTTCAGATACTTCCAAAAATAAAAGTACATCCTTCTTTCTGAAAGTCTTCTGACTTCACTTCTGTACATCCACATTGGCTACAGGCTGAACTCATTTTTCTTAGTTCCAGAAGCAAAGAAAGGCTTGTCTTCAATGCACTTAGATAGATTCCCCTCTTTGTTTTCCAGCTGACATATGCTGCACTCAACCAAGTCAAATCAGGTTATATTAGTGATAAAAATAAATAAAATAACACTGTAAGGCTGGCTGATGCAGCACAGTGTGAAGTGGTTTCATAGGTTGGACTTGATAGGATTAACTTGGTGAGCAACAGTAAGCATTGCAAGAGCCACGCAGGGAAGAAGGAGAAGAGAAAACAAATATGAGGCAGCCATTATAGAAACGGAAACTATTCAACTTGTCTTTGTAGATTCACCCTTATTTTTCTAATCCTTCCCTCCCTTGCCCTCACCAGATCAGCCTAAGCAGGTATGTCCTGAGACTTCTACAGATATTGATGTATTTCCCCGACTCAACAAGTTACTATAGAAGTTACAAGCAAAGCTAAGATCCCTCTGCTTGGGCATGCCAAAATAGAAACAATATGTACCTATATGATGTATAAAAGAGGACACTGAAGGAGAGAACAAACAGCTTAAATAGTTATTAAAACAAAATTCTTGCAGTATGCAGTTTATGTTTTTTCAGAGCAGGTACCTAAGCAGAAAACACACGCAGCTGAGGAGGCAGCATGGCTAAGCAGGCTCAGAAGGCAGTGCATAGAGTCAGTCAAAGATTCTTAACTGTATTAAGCCAGAAGTCTTAATTTGCTCTTTAATGGAGAAATTCTCCAGGGAGATAATAAAGAAATAACTACCACTGACAGTGAATTAAATAGGCTGATGCAGACATGAAGTCTATATCTGGTAAACACAAGGAAATTATGTCCCAGAGTTGGTTAACTTGTTTCTAATCCATTCCTTCATCTGGAGAGTACAAACACCTCACAGTAAACTGACAAGGACTACAGATCTGAAGACCCAGGACATCCTATCACAACAAAGGACACAGTTCCTATCATATAAATACTACAGTATGAATAATCATGATAGAATCAGATTGGGTTTAGAGGATGAAAGTTGGTTAGATGCACAACCCCATCCCTAATAAAACTCAGCTGTGATTCATGATTTCTTCCACTTGGAAATCTGAAAGGTACAGCGTTAAACAAGTGCTATACAAGAATGTAGCTAAAGTTGTTGTTTCTGGCTGGAATCACAACTGAGTCAAATCAGAACTCAATTCTGCAAATCTCAAGTGCTTCTGGGAATCTGGAGACAAGATTAGCCTACTTTCAACCTTTATGTGCTGGATTTAGTCAATCTAAGCATGAAAAGCTTGGATATTCAAGCAATTTTGACCATTTTCTAGAGCACAGATTCTACATATTCTCAATTTGTTATACACCTACTCTGACAATGGTGTTGAAATCATGGCAATCTGACTCCCTTCAAGCTGATGGGGGCTCTGCCATGAACCAGAATGTTAACAGTAGCATCTTTGATTTTGTTTTCATTTATTCATTAATTCACAGGGTCAGTATTATAACAAATTAAAAGTGATATAATTTGGGGAAAACATTACATTTGTACAAATTGAATGCTTTTAACACTGTCCTAGGAGTGGGGAAAAAAGCTACTCCCAGAAACATAAATTAAAATGTAAGATTAAATTCTTCAGATTCTTCCCAAAAGGCAAATAACCAGTAAGAAACAGCACATTAAAAAGTGACACTTAAAATTAGGTAGGGAAATTGAGATCCTTTGTAAAAGTTAGGAAATTAATATTTCAAGCTGTGCTTTCTCTTGAGCATGTGTAAGTCCTGTACAAGGAGATGCACATAACAAAAATCTGTCATGTCTCAGCCTAATTTATGATCTAGCTGCTCTTGCTCTTGGACAACACACCTAGAAGTACTGCACAACGATGTATTTGATTTTCAAGGGCTGATGAATCCCCATGTTTGAGAATTCCTGAAGCACACAATCATGATATCTGCTTTTGGTAAATGATTTTTACTTTTTTCATTCTTCCTCCATATAAGTGGTTCACTCTCCTAATGGAAGACTAAGATCACCTGTCAAAGAAGTGTATGTCCACGTTCTGTCTCTTCTCATTGCAACTATGCTTTAAAGTCTGCAATCTCTCTCCTTCCAGGTCCAGGAATAGTCCAAGCAGTGTTACAGTGACAGTATGTGACACGTCATCTGCTCCAACATACTGACTTGATTGTCATGGGAAGTGGTGCTTGAAACAAGGACATTTAACAAAACACATCTCTTGTCTGCCTAGCTAGCAGGCAAAATCAGATAAAAATGAGGAAAAGTCCAAAGTAAAAAGTGTGCTCAGAGACAGAGCTCTGCACAGTTCTCAGGTATCAGCAGAAGATCTGCAATTTCTTAAGTCAAAAGCACGACAGAGTCAGTTACTAATGAACACAGTTTATTCAGTAAATACCAAGCAGACTTCTGGAACTGAGGAAAATCTTTAGCTGCAGAGAGGAGTTCATCTCAAAGGAGCAGAGGTTTTGCCAAATATACAGCCTGCCTAGTGAAGCAGTCACTCTCCAAACACATTTGATCACTTGTGCTTTATTTCTAGGAAGAGACAGTTAAAGCTGTTTAAGGATTGAAGTACAGTGAGACTGGATGTCCCTTTCCTTCAAAAGCTTTCAGAATTGATATCTGACCTTATAAAGCACAATTCAGCTGCAGTATTTGAAATATACATTTACTTTAACAAGGTTTTTATTGCAGAGGTTGTATAGACAGCTGAAAACAGATAAAAATGGCTGTTCAGAATATTCCTCAAGAATTTTCTTTTAGATTTTCAAGGACTGAACATTTTTACCATCTTATTAGTTAGATGATGAAGTAATGAACACAGAGGCAACTCATCTGCAAATAGATTTTACCTTATGCACATTTAAAGGTGTTGGAAAAGGTAAAGAAATCAAGATGTGAAAAAAGCTGAAAATTTAGAAAGAAGTTGAATACACAAAGAAAAAAAAAATGAAGGTATTAATCTGAAGAAGGCTTACAGTAACTTTTAAAAGTCTAATACATCCTCACAGTCCATCCTGATGTTGAGGTGACAAAAAGGGGTAAGAAGAGTGACTGGGGACAACCTCTGTAATAGCACAGCTGCACACTAGTGTGAGCTCTGAAAGCTGTTATTTGGGTTGTGGCAGTAACTACAAGAGTCAACAGCAATGTTTCCAAAACTGCAATGTCAAGACTAAAGGGAGCTGAGAGAAAACAAGAACTCCAAGTCCCAAGAGGGAAAGAAGAATCAAAGACCAATACACTAAACTCCTGGGAAAAGGTATCTTCTATGACTCAGATCATATCTTCTTGCATACATGTTTTGAAAAGTCTTGCCTTTGATGACTCAGCCCTTTCACCCACTGTGGAATTCAGAGTTCCCCAAAATCATCTTCCTCAATGATATGAATGAGTCAATGTTGAAGGGAAAGGGCTGCCAGCCAACAACTTTCCCATATCAGTGTCTCCCTCTCCCAACCTCTTCAGGAGTCAAAAAGTCATATTTAACACAGGTTGAGCTCATAATGATCAAGGCTCCCGAAGACAAATTAACCAAAATGTCAGTGCATCTGTCAATCTCTCTCACTTACCCTAGGCAGGGCAATCACATCTCCAACACAGGAATCAGAGTTAAGGTTCAGTATCTCTGGTTATTGATGCAGTGAACATCAATATTTGCCCAAAGCAAACCAGGCTAAAGTACAACAAATTTGGGTGCACAAACACGACATGCAGGAACAAGCAAATGCAAAAGGAAGAAAAGAGCAAAGTAAGTTCACTTGCTGGAGATCAAAAGTTTGGGTTGGCTGTGACTCTTTTCTGATGAAAGTGAAATCCCCATAATGCAGGAAGGAAAACAGTGGCTCTTCAAATAAGATTTAACCTGTTCCCATTTCTCAAATATGTAGAAGACAACTGTCATTTTTCGACAGATTATTCAATTTTCATGCAAGTTTCAGAAATATCTTTGGGATTTTATTAGATCATAACTAACATTCATTCTTAAAGTACTCTCCCTTTCACAAGATTAAACCAATTCAGGAGTGAATAAGTTTGTTGAGGACTCTGGAAGCTCACATACAATTCCTTAAGTGAGTCAAATTGCAGGATTTACAGATTGCCCTTGAGAAGGGAGGTGGTATAGGAATCTTATGCTTTCTGTAGTATGTCTTCATTGTTTTTACAGCTACTCTCAAGAACTAAGCCACTGAGGACATGCCAGACCCATGTTCCCACTTGCCAACATGCAGACCACTCTGGGCTGAGCTGCACGTAGCCTTGGGGATCCTGAAGTGGCTTTGAAGGCTGGTGGGGCATCTCTTTAAGTTAGATGAACCAGGGGGTCTTGGCAGAGTTTTTAAGAATGATCCACAAACAAGTAAGAAGTTTTGCTTCAGCTGCATTCAGCAAGTTCAAAACAGGTGCTATATTTCTCCCTTTCACCACAGGGAGAGTAAAACACCCCTTCCCACTGACTCAGACAAACTGGGACTTTCTATCAGTGTTTGTCTCCACTGGGTCACTGAGGAAAGCTCCAGATGTGAGCTGATAACCAGGAATGTGCAGGACACACAGTGCTGGGGGACTCACCATAATCACTGCCAAAAGAAACATGGTGTCTTATAGGCAATATCACAATGAATGCTTAAATGATGCTGCACACTTAGAAAGCAACCTCTGAACTGTGCCAAGATGTTTCCTTTACAGCTCTGCTAAGTATTAACACGACTATATATGCAAATAGCATTGCAGAAGGCTGAAAATTAGATGTTAATTCATTATTAAATATTTCCTTCCAAAATGACACATCAGATGGAGAGCCTTAAATAGTTTTTCCTTGATTAGTTGGTTGGCTTCAACATGCAGTTGTTATTTAACAAGTAGAAGAGGAGCAGAGGGGAGTGAAAGCAGGTTGTCATTAGCAGCTATTTATAGACTCCAGGAGGAGTGCACAGGGACAAAGTGGAATAAAACCACATCACTAGGTGCTGGTGAAACCCGACCTTAGATTCCTCTGCTGATAATCTGGAATATTAGTGGTTTGAATCACAATTCCAGTATATTATGTTTCCAGTTTTAATAATAAAAGATGAATTTCGGTCATTTTCTTACAAGTGCCCTTATCTGATAACTTTTTTGATCATTCTCTCAAAGGATCTGTGTTCGGTGAGTTTCAGTTCTTTCTGTCTTCCTAAAGCTAAAGCATAAATCTGCATTCTGCAGAGTGTGCCACTCAAACACTTCCTCTAAACAAAAATGTTTTCTTCTTCATGGAATTCATCTGAAACCTCAAAGTCGGTTCTCCCGTCAACACTTACATGCAAATACAAAGAATATCCATGCAGACAGTGCTCAAGCTGTAAACCCTGTAAGAAATCTGTAATGGATCAAAATTGATTAATCTGGAGACCCTCACAGACCCCTACAGTTAAGATAGGTTTCTGAACCTCATTTGACTGGATATTTACACATGAATAGAACAGGGCAATCTGGTCAACTGATTAGACATGAAATCAAAAGCTTTGGGGATGAAAAGTCTTAAAAGATTAGCCTCCTACAGGAGGACCACTGAGCTGCCAGTACACTGTGCTTGAAATGCTAATGGCTCAGAGGTAAAATTCTACCTGTCAAGCAGTATGCCAGCTACCTTACAGGCTTCCAGGGGGTTTAATTAAAGATCTTACGTTTAACCATCTTAGTTTAGACATAAAATTAAAGTTATACTGACTGCCATTCACATCAATCAGGTGTTGCACAGGCTCTGACTTTTTTGTTCCTTGGTTTTAACCCAGTAGGTTGCTTTCTCATCCAGCAACACAGTCCTCTATAGCCTTTGCCAATAAATCTTCATTAGTAAGACACTTTTATTATATTAAACTACATGCACCTTCCAAGGAAGAAAAAAAAGCCTTATTGCCATTGAAAGAAAGGATGGATGGCAGAGCATGATTTACAGTAATTAACAAGATTAAGAGCCACAATTAACTGCAATTAGACAACAGACTATTAAAGGAAAAAAATTGCCATACATTAGATCAGTAAATACATGGATGATACAGCTTCTTGCAGATGAAGCAAAGCAGAGCTGGTCAGCCTGAGTCACAGGCCAAAATACTTCTTCATCCTAGCAAAAGGGTATGTTACATAGAAGCATAACATGAACCAAATAATGTGCAGGGTTGATGTAACATAACCACAACCATACACCTTTGCAAGTGTAAGGTCCACAAATTTCTACTCCTCTGAGGAGCAAGTCCATAGAACCAAAAGCTCATGGAATGACCAGGTGGAAACATTGCAGATAGATGTGCACACTGTTTACAAAATGTAAGAGATTCTCCAGTGCTCCATACAGCTTGGCCTACTTTGTTTCTGGAAAATGAGTAAATACTCATTGTTCATTAAAAGCATTGAAAAAAGATTATTTCTTTCCGTGTAGTCTTCTGTTTGCTCCTGTGCCACATCCTACTGTCTAATCTCTCTCCTTTTGCTTCTCTAGTCCAAGGATCAGCTAGATTTGGCTTAAGCTCCAAGACTGTAACAGTCAGCTAGATCTGCCTTAAGCTCCACGTGTAATACCTCAGTGAGCCACATCCACAGCATTGGCCTGTGCTACAAATAAAGCCAAAGCTATGCTGCTTGGGCTTAAGAGTTACTCAAAGGCTGTTACGAGTTAAGGGAAAAAACCCTTATTTACTTGGTCACAAGAGTCTGTCCAAATCCAGTACATCTATCTTCTGATCAATTGGGAAAAAAAAAAAAAAAAAAAAAACCAAACAATTATTTTTCCCGTAACTCTCAGCAGTCAAAATAATATTTACTTATCAGCAACCTCTCGTTAGACTGTTTACCACACCCTTTGCTTAAAACAATTGCTGTTACAGACTTTCTAGTTATAGATACCACTGAAGAGGACCACACTAAATGCAACAAGTGCTCTCCACAGGACAAGCCCCTGTAATCAACAGGCCAGTAGCAGGAATCAGCAGAAGTTTTGTTTTCCTCAACCCCAGTTAAAAATATTGTACTCCCAATCGAATAATCCAATTCAAATTCCTCTGAGAGTTTTAACTTGCCCTGGTTACATTCATGTAGGTATCCAGCTATGTGAGAGCCTTCTCAGAACTTAGGTTGAGACAAGTAGCTCCTTGAAAAACAGCAACTGTTATGCTTATTGTACATTATTACATAAAAATAGATGTTTTCCACACCTAACCTCTCCAATGTTGTGATAAGTAATCTATTATATCTGGACTTCTGTAGAGTATTCAATATAGAAACTGTGGATTCAAGAGGAAGAGACAGACATTAGAAAGCAAGCTTGAGGTGAGGTAGAGGTAAGGAGAAAGGATAAGGAAGCCTTCAAGCTGCACCAAAGTTATTAGCTGAATTCTTGAAGTGTCAGCCTTATAACTGATTGTTCTCAACTCCTCATTGATTTTTGTTTGGTACCATCTTGAATACGCTAATTCAATTAGCTAATAGAAGTCAGAAGGGTTCATGCACTGGAAAGAAGTATGTGATGCTGAGTCACAGGAATGACTCAATGTTACCACTTCATCTGGAGATACAAACATGGCTCTAGTTAAGTGGAAGATGATGCTCTTCAGAACAAGGATTTCCATTCAATATCAGGAACTCATGAGCTGGAAGCAGAGGAGACCAAGTATGCTCTACAGGGAATGGGAATTTGCACTTTAAAAACTTACATTCTATTATGCACCATTTTTCCAATAGACAGAAAGACAAAGAACTCCTTTTTCGGCATTGTGTATAATTGTGTACATCTTCGCTCAAGAAAGATGAATTACAAAGTATACAGGTATCACAAGGAACAGCATGGCTGATCAAGAAGTGGGAACAGAGGGCGAGATTAAAACCAAATTGCTTATTTAGCCTAGAAAATTGGTTAGATTTTGTGCCAGTAAATAAATAAGGAAGAGCGAAGTAAGAGTTATGCTATAAGACAAAAGTTAGGAAAAGGAAAATGTAAGCTGGCTGGAAACCAGGGCTGAAACATCAACATTTCTAAAAATCAGAGAAATTAAGCTCTGGAATAACCTTCCAGCTCTCCAGAGGAGAACTGAACCAACTATGTGATTAGGCTTAAGCACTTGATGAAACAAGGCATGATGCTGATGCCTGTGACAACCACTTGATTGCCCAAGAGAGCACTCACAGTCCCTTGGTCACCACCAGTGATGGTTGCTACATTCTTGTCTTTTGCTGTCTTTGTATGTGAAGCGGCTACAACCTGGAGGCTGTATCACCACAATTGCAGCCTTTTCACATGTCCCTGTAAATTAGTTATTTGCTCATGGAGTTTGATGCAGACACATACACAGAGATACGTCACAACCCAGACAGATGAAACACCAAAAATCAGAAGATGAGCTGCTAATGAAATAGGCTTTGGTAAAATGTGTGATGTCCAAGAAAAAACATAGCCCTTGGAAAGGCAAGGACACCTTGCTACCAAGCATCAGTGAAATGATGCAAAGAGGTACATAACTAAGTATGTATTACACAGTGGCAATGCTGTAGACATCAGCTTCTGCGTGCTACCCAACAGTGGCTTGCAGTTATTGGGTATTTAGGATGTTGAATGTTAGGAGTTACATTACAAAACACCTGCAGAAAAGCAGCTTTGCTTCTAATTCTGATGAATTAATTGGCATACAATTTCTTGCATTCAATCCAATACACTCAACCAGCCCCACAGCTGCACCAGGCTAACAGCCAGATCCCACAGGCCAGCACTTGCCTGCAGGTGTCAGTTGATCTCATAAGGATGTTGAATAAATGAGACTGAAAACAAAACCTTTGGAGGGAGGTACCCTAAACTTCAGTGTGGAGTATCTCTAAGTGGGCATGGAGACAAACTGTGCTCCAAATTTTATTCTCCCTTTTGGGCATTAGGAAAGCCAGACTTCAGGAAAGAGAAACTTGACACCAGTCATCTGCCAATACATTGACATAATTAACTATGCCTCCGCTAAGCCTTCTGAGTCTGAAGAGAGACAAAAATCCCACACTGATCACACTGTTAATTATTTTACTCACTGTTAAATAGCTAGGGATGAAAGCATTCTGTTCTGGAATCTCATTTCTTCCCCAAACATCTCAGGTTCATGCTGTTACCATACACAAAACACAAATTCACAAAAACATATTTTCAAAAATGAGGTAGTTCCTTATTTACAAGGGAGGACCGGAAACATTCATCCCAGAACTATACACCCAAGGAAAGAAAAAATGCAAGTTACACATCAAGCATGACACCAGAATTTCTTCTCGTTAAACCAGTAAATATTGCCTGTATTGTTCTTCTGGAGCAACTGCATTGTCCCAGGAGTCATTTCAGATCTGATAAAGGTTCTCACTAACTATTTCCCTTAATCATGATGAATAGAGCATTTTAAAACAGACACATAATCACCTAAAAAAGGGCATTTTTTTTTTCTCAGAAGAGACGGGCTATGCTCCAACACCTGTGTGTTTCTATTCCACTGCTCACTCAGAAGCAGCAGTTGCTTTCTTGCCTACAGACACTAAGTTTGGAAGCAAGTGCAAGGAGTTCAGCTCCTGAACAGTGGGGATTGCCTCTGCCAGCAGATAGCACCAGGATGAGAAGTTTGCAACTCGTTAGCCAAGGTCAGAAGGCAGAGCAGATAAAAAGCACAGGCAGAAGACAATTAACACTGATAACCAGTACACACAGAGCTGCTGTTTAGCAGTCTGCTTCAATCACCTGCTAAGTCGGCCCCTCAACAGCAGGGACAACACTGCTCAGGATGTGCAAACCAGTCTTTCTACACTGAGTTAATTACAGAACAACCAAAAAGCCAAACATCAAAGTCCCAAAGTGAAGGATTCAGTCAGCTGAAGGAGATAGAGAAACTTTCTATGAAGAATCAAAGAACTTCTAATCTATTGTATTAGGACAGAAAGCCAGAACAAAACAGTTCCCTAAGGACAGAAAATGCAGGGCTATTAGAGAAAAATATCTTTTTAAATATAGAAATATGTGTACCTTTTGCAGACCTTCATTTCCCTCTTGTTTCCAACTTCCAGAGCCCTAGAAAAGTCTCTTCTCATGACCTCAGGGTATGGGTCAGAGTCCCCCTTATTGTGTAGAATCACCAAACTCCAGCCAGGCATCACAGGGCTACCCTCGCCTTCCTCCCAGGTGAGCAAACTCCAAAGCCCCACCTCCCCTGACCCACAGCACTCTGATTTGTTACCTAAACAGACCAGCAGCTGCAAAATTAAGAGCAATAAAGGATTAAAACCAGTAAGTGTTGTCTCACAGAGATGCAGAGTTACAAAGACACGGCTTACACCATACAAAGAACTGGGGTTTGCATCAGGTGGATCACATCCACTCCTGCCATCCAAAATTACAAACAAATATTCAAATACATCCTTCTGTGCAGCATAAACCTATAAAGCTGCTGGAGCATGCAGCCTATAGATATGCAAATATGACTCTGGGATGAAATATGGCTGGATTTCTCTGGTCCATAGCACAAGAAAGAGAAATTTCCCAAAGCATAATGCCCTGAGCATGCAAGAAGAGAGACCCATGTCCTTCATGCCTGTGTGCTCCCATCCCTGTGTGGCACTCCAGGCTGCGGATGCTCAGCATAAGTCACAAGATAAAAGCTTTTCAATTCTGTAATCATGAGAATTAGAATAACTGAACCACTTCTTTTTAAGAACAAGCAAATGTATTGACTGGTCTCAAGCCTCTCTAGTCTCAGGCTGGATAAACAGCTGGGCATAAACTCAGATCAGTTTGCTCAACTGGACATGTGAGGAAAAAACACAGAATTCATGTTTATCTTTCTGTGCTTCATGGGACATTTTTGCTTTACTGGCTTCCCCTCTCTTTTACTGCTTCGGTGGCAGCATTCCATGTTTTAATTACTGTCAAATTTTCTAGTATCAAAGCCCACCAACAAAAACCCTCTCTGCACAACAGCAGAAAAAGTTTCCTCTTCACTGGGCTATTTCAGTGTTACAGGGGTGGAAATCAACAGTGCTTTAGGACGCTCCTGCAAACCTCTTTTATAGCTATTGTGGGTTTAACATTAAACTTTGACAAGTCCCATTTCCAAGCACTCTGAAATGCTGTGATGGTAAATGAGACTGAATTCCCAGGTGGTCCTGGCTCATCTGCATCACTCCCAGAGATTTTCTCAATTGACACCTTGAAAAATGATGATGATCTGCTACAACCTGGCTTAATTAATTGAACTGTTCATCCTCTCTCCTCCCTCATATTAACACACCTGATGTGCAGAATCAGTCATCTGAATAATTACAGTAGGAAAAGCAGGGTCACTGAGGGAGAACGTAGGAAAACATGAGAGACCAATTCTTATTTAAAATACACCAGTCAGCCATAGTCAAAAACTCCAGAGAAAATTAACGTCTAAACCCCATTTTTGCTGTTTCTAATAAACAAGCATTTAAATACAAATTGTCTATAAAATAGGGCAAGTAATTCTGGCATCTTTTTTAAAGACATTTCCCCAACTCCTTGTTCAGTCTCAGACGTTATTAGGGACATTTTATTTCTAAACAGAGACTTTATTGTAACTTGTGCCATAAACAGCCTGGCAACCTGAGGCTGAGACAGGTCTCTGGCAGGGAGCTGTACCTGTGCTTCCTCCTCGGGTTGCCAAGAGAGAGCAAAGATGCATTTTTCAAAACAGATTTTTAGAACTAGTGAGTCTGAATATTACTACAGATATTAGGCTTTGAATCTTCTTTAATTTGATGTAAATAAGCTTAATTTCAAAGGAAATGAGAAGTCACAATGGCATTATCCCCAGGACTTCTCCCCATAAATTCTCACAGACAAATTCATATCGGTTTCTATTTTAAACAGCATAATAGTTTAGATATTATGTCTCCTAGCAAGCTGATTGCAGATAAATAAGCAGATAATGGTACTAAATCATGTCATAGAATCACAGAATTGTTGCGGTTGGAAAAGCCCCTTGTTCACATCAGCCAAGTGCTGACGTACTGCCTCCTGCAGTAAGGTCAGTTTTACCTTCTGTGAACCCTGAGCACCCAGCCAAAAGAATTGAAATCCAGAGGGAAACCTCAATGTGCTTGAAGTGTGTGGTGGAGGATTTCTTTGTGCCCAATTAGTGTTTGTCACGAACCACTCCATGAGGTTTGGGTTTAGGATTAAGAAACAAAAGGATAGATTTTTGTATGCAACAGATAATTCAGTCCAGTGTAATCCAGAGCTGATGGCTACGAGAATCTGAACAGCACACATTCTTCTCTGTGATAGGAAGCATGTTAATCATCTGACAATCTTTCAGTTAGGTTACTATTTGCTGCTTGCTGGTAACAACATTTTTTGATTGGGCAAGTTATACAGCTCACATTTTTAAATTACAATGTTTCATAATCTAGTAAGTATATAGATGTATATGCACAATGAAGTGAATGGCAACATAGCAATTTTATCCCAATAATATGCTTTAGAATTTACAGTAGTAAACTCATCTCCATTGCTGTTGGAGGAGAGCGGAATTTGAAGTGGCATTTTTTATTTTGCAAGGTTAATCTGTGCAAAATTAGGTACCTGACAATGGGCTCCGACACAATTACCATGAATTCTGAGAAGACAATCTATCTCCTCTGTCTTCAGGCTAAAGCAGAGCACCACAAGTGTGGGGGCCTAAAGAGACAATGGGATGTAGTAGGTTCACACCACTAAAACCTTCCTTTGGAATATTTCTGAGGTAGGGATAAAGTGTCTTGTTTTCTTGCGTCTTTTCAGTTCACCCTCTACTACAAAGGGAGAACAACAGTATATTTTTCTTACTAATCTGGTTTTCCAGATGCCTGGAAGAAATCAAAAGTCTCTTTCAAAGAAACATCCTACATTTGGTAAATTAAAACCATGTAACAGTCACAATTAGCATTTTAAATATTTACCTAAAAGTGTGAGAGCTGCTGTCTGACAACTGCAGTTTCCTCTGGTAACAAGCAGATTAGCTTGTCTTAATACAACTCCTAAATATTAACAAGGAAAACCTATCCTTCTCATTTGCCATCCAGAACCTTCAAAGGAACTGGGTGTTTTTAAGTCAGTTTTAGCTAAAGTGTTGAGGCTGCACTCCTTGATTGGGATTCTTCCCAAGGAAGAGCTGAGGCTCCATCGGCAGCAAGAGCTGAATGGCAGCTGGGAGTGTTCAACCTGGAGAAGAGAAGACTGAGGGGAGACATGAGCACTCTCTACAGCTACCTGAAAGGAGGTTGCAGTGAGGTGGGGATCAGTGTCTTCTCCCCAATAATGAACGACAGGATAAGAAGAAATGGCCTCAAGTTGCCCCAGGAGACATAGCAAAGACTGACCTAAATGACATGAAGGCTTTGACATGGAGCTCAAGCAATATTCTTTGCAGAGGTGTTTTGCTCCCCATAAAGGCTGAACCTGGATTTGGCATTATGCTGAGAAATGTAATGCTCAGGAAAAGTTCAAGCAGAGGTTTCATTGCTGCCTTGCAATATAGAGCTCAATAATCCTCACAATGGTTTTCAGTTTGTAAAGTCCGAATTAACATCCCGGTACGTAAAAGCCTGAAATTGGAACCTGAAAGGGTTTTGAGTCATTGGAAGCATCCTGCTTTTAATTAAACACCTTCCTCTACAGCAGGACATGCTGTAGTCACAGTTTAGCTTGTTAATTATGTTGTGCAAGAACCACTATGTTGTACTCCTAGTGAATGATTTATTAACTCCAGCAGTATAAGATCTTCTCTATAGTACTGGCACACCAAAGACAAAGGAGGTAATTACTGTGCCCAAAGCAGTTTAACTTCATTTCTACTCTGTATGCTGTGAGCACCACCACAGTGCCCTAAATCACAGTGTTGTTATTTAGTTCTCAGTAACCTTTCTATTTTGAGACATTCAGCATCACCCTTTGCTTACAGCTACTTTGGGGCAAAATGGGATGTAACAGATGATGTTATGAAGGAGACGTGCCATACATTAACAAACCTGCTATTACAAAAGAATTCATTGCCGTCAGGCTCAAACAGCAGCTCCCAGGACTGAATGTTATCTCTTCCTGTTCTTGTGGGACAAGTTGCAGTATAAAGTCTTCTTCAGAACTTCATTTAATTCCGCATACAATTAATTTAGCAGTTCTCCTACCATTCCTGTCAGGTTTTTTACTCTTTTCAGCTCTGTAACATCTTGCTATGCCTGAAGTGAGTATGAAATAATATCCTCTAGATAACCTGCATTTATTTAAATCTCTATGTCTCTGCTTGCAGAAATGTTTCATTTTACTATCTGGCACCTTTCCCAAACAAATAGATAAAACATTAACGTGCTGGGGAACAAAAAGCCCAACAGCAGGATCTGTTCAGAAAAATATCTGATGTGTGATTGCCCATGAAAGTCACTCTTGTTTGTGCCGGGGTGTGTGTACACATCGCTTGCTTGGCGTCTACATCTCTTCAAAATTGATATGAAAAGACAAAGACCTAAAAGGAAAAGGAGAGTTGTAATTTTAAGGTGAAGCATAAACATTGTCAAAAGCATTAGTGTAATTTGGCTGCCTCTTTCCAAGGCTGCTTCTGTAACAGACATAAATCAGAGGAAATCACAGCGTGAGAGGTTTTGGCACAACAAAGGGATCCTTTCCCTGCTTCAGGAGCTTAAAAACTGAGCATAAAAGTCTCGCTTCAATGAGCACGATAGTTGGCAAAGCAACTTCCCTGGCTATTTATTATTCATCTTACCTTATGCAGGTTAACCCCCCTGTGTTAGCATGTACAAACAAAGAGCTGCAAAAATGGCCCCTGTGCTCATAGTTGCTTTGCATAAAACAGAGGGAAATGATCACACCGTGGCCCAGAAGGCTGAGCTGACCGCAAACAGCCCCTTGACTTCTTCCTGCAGGTAACAGAGTTTCTCAGACACGATTTCTCAGCATCTTGGTGCTGTCCTTTAAAATCAAATATTGACTCAATATCACCTGACATTCTGTGGGGGCAAAATTGAATATGCATTTTTCCTGAGTGTATGTAGTTTTAAATACCAGGCTAGATTTAATGCTCTGCAGATAAGCTGCATAAACATCCAACAGCTAATACACTGTTTATCCAAGCAGTACATGCATCAAGATATACTGTTTACCAGCAGCTCGGTCAACCCTCTTTGTTTATTCATCAATAGTAGTCATTTGGGAGAGTTTCAATCTGGCACAGTTCTGCCCTGGACTCAGCAGGTTACCTTCCCTTAATACTGAACATGCTGTAGTGAAGTTAATTAGACATAAGTAGCCCTCTTTTTTTGTTGCTAGAGAAGGTAATTTGTTGCTTGGCGAGCTGTGTGCATCATTGGATATGCAATAAACATCCAGAGAGGTGTTGAAATCTGATAGAATGAAGGAAACGGTTGTAAAACAGGGACAATGGGAGCAAGTTTCATGAAATGAAGAGGCAGACTGCTTCTAAGAGACAGAGAGTGCCTTTTTTTGCCAAATGGTGTTATGCTAACAAATGAACATGAGAGCACCATAAGGTATGATTTATTCACATTAACCAGAATGAAAATCTATCCTGTTAGGTCTATCTAGCTATTAGAAGCTGGAAATATATCACAATACACCATTAGCCTCCTATTTTGTCTTCTCTCCAAAGAATTAACAGGAGTATTTTCACTTCTATGAAATGTCTTTAAGTAGGGTCAGGCAACCTGCCCAAGCTAACCACTGTGCAGCACTTGGCCAAAGGCAAAATGAACCACAAATGCAGAAAGCAGACTAGAAGAACACTTTGGAAAACACTGAAATTTGGTGAAAAAGTGTGTGACAGCTCTTTAAATATTGCAGGACCATGTCACTTGCTATCAGCTGATAATCTGGTTCATAGACTTGGCAATAATAAAGGACTCTATGTCTGTACTCTGCTCTGGAAATTGGTAACTGCACTTCCAGTGTGCTTTACTGGCCATTAATTTATTTTCCACTGTGAACCCAGTCATATGAAGCTATTTTACAACGTTACTTAGGAGTAGCAAATTGATTCTATTAATCTTATTTATTATAGCTATTTTGTATTTGAGATCATAAGAACAGTGTTGTAATAGAATAGGTCACCTTGACCTAATCAATAGTAATCAGCTACAGGCTTCTTGAGAACAGAATGTCTTGTGGTACACTTACTAAAGCCTTACCCTTTTCCCTTGTGTGTGTCTGTTCTCTTTTGCTTTTCAATAGGATAAGAATCTGAAAAAAAACACAGGTAATCTGCACCCATTTTTCTGTGTTACATTCTAACACAACTAGTGCGAACCAAATAATGGGCAGCATTGGTGAAGTCAGCTCAGTAATTAGTTTATAGCTAACAGATGATATTAAACGTTGTATTAATGAGAAGCAGAACTTCTGCTACCTTGACGTTGCATTTATCAACCAAAGCTGTCCATATAATTACATTTTTCCTCCTCATCAAGCTGCAATCTGTTTGTTTTCCCTTTTATTATTTCCAGTTGGCACTAAATTGGTACTGAACAAAACCTCAAGGTGATGGACGACCAATGTTCAGTGGATGCAATATAAATCAAAAGTACTTAAGGAGCACGTCCTGTGCTATGAGCTCTTGTAGCAAATACTTACTGTTTAGGGATTTTTTTTCTTTTATCCACTCAGAAAACAAAAATCCCCAGTGTCCTTCCAAAGTTTTTCTCTTTAGTTTTCCTTCCTTTAAGCAGTTTCAATGTCTGTACACCTTTGCTACAATTAGAATGGCATATCCCTGGCATCATGACAAAGGATTACTAGTAATGCTCTCCAGGAAAGCAGAACCAATACAGAATAATGTTATACACACACACACACACACATATATATATATATATATATATGGCAGAATTCCAAAATAGGGTTCCATAACAATTCACACAGGGGTAGGAGCAGGAACTACTCACCAGGAACTGCCAGCATGAGTGAATTGCAAAACTCCTCGGCACCATCTCTGCTGCAGTATGTGAACTTCCAATGAATGCAAGGTCTGAAGCTTGGGCAGGTACCCCTTTCCAAGAGGCTCTAGTGCAATGAAAGCAGTAACAGCAACCAGAAGGATCACAGGTAATTGTGACACTTGTACCCTCAAAACCTTTGTAAGCTGTTCCTTTTACAAGGTACCAAGAGTATCTTGATAGCGCATGAATGATGATACATCTTGTACTATACCATGTAAATGAGCAGAACAGAATTCCCAGCCCTTCCCTAAGAGCACCCCAGTGATGACTCTCTGATGATACTCTGCTGCACACACCCTCACAGCTAACGCAGTGTGGAGTAGGTCAATACAGCAAGGATAAAACTTCACTTTCTTTTGTTGCTATTCTTGCTCACATAAGCAAGGATGTTTATTCATAGTACAAATCAAAGAACCAACACAGGAAAGTGATCATGACAATCAAACCACTTACCATTCACCTCACAGAAACCCACATGGCAATCTTACAGTTTTCTGGCTGTAGGAACTTCCTAATTATTTTGATTTGTAGGGAGGAGGGACTAATCTGAGGAATATTCATTGTGAAATCAGGTTCTATGTGTTTACAGCTTCAGAGGTTTTTTTGAAGGTCCCCCAGATTGCATATGATTAGCTGAGAAATCATTGAGAAGTTTAGAATAGAGAGGGACTTGAAAATAAGTTATCACTATCTCCAGATAAGGAACAAACTGCTTCCTTTTTCCTTGTGCCCTGTAAAATGTACAACAAATGTTTGGCCTCCACTAAGGTTATGAAAAACCACACAGACTGGCCAAATGGCTGCACCCTGCTAGACCAGGCATGGGAAGGGAGAAAACAGCCCAGACGCTGTGGGTCCTGGTACTTACTCCAGGTGCATCATGTAGGGTTTGGCCTCCCCAAACACAGGTATCCAGCCAGATGTCTCCAGCCAGGTCAGTCAAATGACACATGGGAGTGATGCAAGTTATTCAATTAGCCTTTGCTAGCAATATTTCTTCACTGTTGGTGAAAATATACCCCTTGAGTTACTGACTCTTTGTCTTTCAGGGTTGCCGTCTCCCCTACCATGATGTGAGATCATCACTTAGAAGTGAAATCACACTTCATTTCTGTTGCTTGCTGGCAGAAATGTCTGGAAGTGTTTTATTTGGAAGTACTCAGAGAACATATTGGAAAACCAGAAAACATGAGGGAAAGCCTGCTCTTGCCAAGAGATTTTCCTGTTCCATCCCACTGGAGAGTGACGGCTATAAATGGCTGCAGACAGCCCGTGCAATAGAGGAATGAATGGTCTTCAGGTTCTGTGTAAAACAGAGTGCCAAAGTAGCTATTCACTGTGATATTCATAAAGAAACTGGTTCTCTGCTCTAAATCTTTCACATCCATATTAAAAATAAAAAACAAATATTCATTTTTTATGGATTTTTTGGAAAAAAAAAAAAAAAAAAGAGAGAAAAAACAACACTGTCAGCTGCAAAAAGCTGAAAGCAACTCCAAAGCTCAGCTCCCTGTCACTTGGACTGCAGTCATTTCATATCAATATTGTAAAAGAAGAATAGCTATTACTCCTCATTGCTCAGCTTCTGCAAGTTTTCTTCCAAATCACAGCATGCATTGCCAACGTTCCTCCCACATTAATGCTGTAGCACATTGGTGCATCCTCCTCTCTGATAAAGAGCTTCCTTAGCTGATGGAGAGAAGCAATATGTTTAATAAGGACAGCTGAGGCAGGGATTTACTTTTCCCCAGTTTCTGTACCGAGGCTTGAGGCACTGCTATTTGCTGATTCCAAGATGAGCATTTGATCTACTTCCTATACTCTTTTTTTACTGTGTTATGCAGCTCTGTAAGAGATTTTTACATCAACTTGCATTATTTTGTAGCCAAGGGAAATCCAGGCTATGATTTTTTTTAAAAAATGCAAAAGTGGGTTTAGAAATGGTCTTGCTAACATAATTCCAGAAAGCTGGGCCGGGGAGGTCACAGAAGGGAGATGTTGCTGGGGCCACGAGGAAGCGCAGCCCCAAAAGCTGTAACTAATCTCCCTGCTTCCCTGACAGAATCCTACAGCAAAAATGCAAAAGAGGCACAACCATGGCAACTGGCCACAGAATGTCAAACAGTGGATGTTTGTTTTACATTTATAAACCTGCAAGAAGTATGAAAAATTGAAGAATACAGCAAACTAACTCCCCTGTCAACAGGCTGTATTTCAAATTTAGAGTGTGTCTCAAAAGCATTTAAACCCTGGGAAAAGAGAATTCACTTCTGAAAGAACCAAACCAGTTCAACCAGTAATCTCCCACCAGACAAACAGTAGCTTTTAGCCAACACACATTTTAGCTAATAGATTGCTATGCTTTGATCATCACCAGCAATAACTTTGCTCAAAGTGGACCCATTCTGTTATTAATAGAAGAATCACAGCTAATTATACACATACGGTCTTTAAGGGTAAGGAATGTTGTTACTTGCTTACAGATCAGTCTTGTAACACTTTCTTTTGTCTCTGTCAAGAAAAAAAAAAAAAAGAAAATAAAAGCCTTGAGATAATTTCTAGAGCAACTGAGTCAGAGGCTGAGATCTGGTTCTGTAACACAAATGCTTCACCAAATCCTGCAAGAAATTTTGCTTGAGTGATGGCAGAAAGATTTCACTTATAATATAGACATGCCCTTTCATTGTAGATTTTTAATGTCAACCTTGCTTCATTTACTGACTTCAGGCAGGTTTTTAACTTTGTGGAATATGTGTCTGTATGCATGAAGATATCAGTTATGCTGTTCCCTGGATTTCCTGGGAAAAGGTGGTGGGTCCTTCACTGACTGCACAGCAGTAGGGACATCCTCTCCTTTTCCACAATGGTCCAACTCAAAATCAGCCATGAAGCATCCCTTCCACTCATTTGCATCCTCCCATTCTACATCAGCAACATCAGGAATGTTCTTCTCCTCCACTCTCCTTTTACAGGTAGAGGAATGTGAGATGTATCATCCAGAAATGCAGCATCTCCACTTCCAGGTACAGGGCTGGTGTCACATTCCCCTTCACAGACCCCAAAAGGATAGATCTGGAATCTGAGCTCCCTAGAGAGATCTGGAATCAGCAAGATTAAATCCCTTCTCAGAAAATTATGCACTAGTTTTGAAGCAAAACCACAGCTGATGTTTCTGCTATCACATGAGGAACTGTCTGAACTTTTTTGCCTTTTTAGTGGAACAATTGGTTTTTTCAAACCTGCAAAGGAAGTGGGGCCATGGAGAGATGGGAAGGAATTGATGTGGGAGCTGGAAGAACAGGAAGACAGCATTAATTACACAGAGCCTGACAGGTAGAGGAGAAAATTTTGCTCTTTTCAAAAGGAAAAGAACAGATGATTGAGTCGGGGAAAACCAGTAATTTCTCTGAGCTGCTGAAATAGTTTGCCAAGCTCTTAATGGAGCTTCGCATGTTAGAAAGAAATTGAAAACAATCAAAGGAACAGCCTGTAAATATCTAGATTAGCATATTCTTGAATATTTACAAAGTTTTGGGTATGGGAGATGTTAATGGCTTTGTGGCTTTGAGTTCTTGTGTTAAAATATCATAAATTGACAAAATCCACAGGCAGCTTAGCTGGCCTCCCTGCTTTAACATCTCTGTCCATCCAGCTCTCCCTCAGTAAGAAAGGAAAGGGTTAGCTCTAGGGCAATGCCTATGACAATGTGAAACTTTAAGACCAGTTTTAATGGTGCAGAGTTGGGCAGTTTCATGCAGTACATTCTGTATACCTGAAATAGGATAAGGCTAAGGAAACATGCAGCTTGGTAGTGTTAAATGATGAGCACATGGATTTACACCTTGATCAGCAGAAGCTGACAGTCTTCAAGACACTTCCAAACAAGCCCAGATAGAACCAGCTGTTAGGTTTCATTGTGCACCCTCACTGGAAGAAGAAATTATTTCTTCAGTTCTACATTTAACTCCAGATATTTCTTATTCAAAAGCTGGAAAAATACCATCTCCTTTTTGCTTTTCAATTGTAAGGATTACTGTCAGAGGCTGTGCTCCAAATTTTGGGCAATTTCTTGTCTTTTTTTTTTTTTTTCAGGAAGAAGGAAGGAGTTCTTTTTACTTTCAGAAAGTTTCATGTACATTTCCCAGACAGAACAGCACTAAAATGTTGTGTCACTAACAACCCACGCAAACGATATAACTTGTGGCTCTCTTCATAACAGACTGGTTTTATGGGAAAAAACCCCAAACCTGATGTAGAAAGAAAGAACAGTTCTTCCAAGTCAGGAACAGAATTTCTCTGACAGGTATTGAAGTGCAGTCTATAGGTGATCAGGAGTGATTAATTTTTCTCAAAGGTGTTGCTTAAAAAGTTCTTAAAAAGGCTTCCAAAACTTGATGATTCTCATCAAGTTCATCCAAATGGCTAAAGTACCAAAGTGGGTAAGACAAGCAAAGGCTCTGCCAGCCCATTACACAGGGAAGATGATGGAATTTTTAGAACTTATATAAGAAAGGAGAGCAAATATCTCAAATACTAAGAGTGAAGATGATGTCAGTGCCCAACTTGCCTCTGTCCTTGTACATTGCACTACCTGTGGCCAGGTATCCACTGCATTAGCATCAGCAGGGAAAGGTCCAGGGAAAAAAAAATATAGGTCAAACAAGACTTAGCAAAAGGAAAAGCATCAAATTCATAGAGGCATAGTGAAACGAATCCTGATGAATTATGAGTCATTAATAACTGTCTTTAAAAATCTTGTGGAATGGGTGAGAAGCAAGAAGTCAGGGGGAGTGGTAAGATGACCAGGGAAAGATGCAGACAAGTTTGTGATACTTTGATACACAGAAAAGTACTAGGAGGGATGATTTAAAGCATCCCACCACAACTGAGAAAATAAAAACTATCAAAGGAAGACAAAAAAACCACCAAATGGACTTTTGTTCAAGATTAAATGAAATAAACTCAATCCATTATTCAGCGTACCTGTAAAGCCCACAGTGCCCTCACACTGAAAAAGCACAAACAAAACCCAATTTTCTGAAGTCAAAAGAATGAAATGGGATAAAAATGACATTCAGTAAAATGCCAAATATCATATTGGGTAGAGGAAATGAAAGGCAAAATCAGGACCACCAAGCTGAGCACCGAGGCAAGATACAGAAAATGAAGCAAATTCCCATTGTGAATACAAAGTATTTCCAGAAAATGCAAATCACAGGGTCTCACAGTGACAACGGGACTGTTCAGTCACAACCCCAGCCACCACTTGTACCACCAGCTTCCCCAGCAATCTGCTGTAACCTGCACTCTCAGAGTGCTGCTGCATAGGATGCATTTTGCCAGAGTTAAGGCATGGTCTATGCAGAATAGAGGGAAAGTTTGGGGTGCTGAAATAATGATGGTTAACTCCCTCATGGTCACAGTCTCTCTGGAAATGTATTATGCAGCTATTAAAGATTAATCTCTTTAGTTGCCTACATCAAAAGATATTCCTGTGTGTATAATTAAACACAAATAAAATGTCTAAAGAAATAATTTTCAATTACAAAGCTGCAAAACCTGAATCATTAAATACTGTGCTTTTCATTATTTGCCTCAAAGGTTTAATGATTGTTATCAAAAGTCTCAGATTTACTCACAGAAGACAGCACACCACAACTGCCCTTACAGCTAGGTTGAAATTATTAAGATGTTATTAAAAGAGGTAAGCAAGAACCCAGAATTAGGAAATGAGCTTTTAAGCCCTTCCAGCTTATGTCTGACCCAACGGATTTCACAGGACAGGAGGCAAATCCAGAAAATGCACTGAAATAAAAGACAGGAAAACCTGGAACAGACAAAAGAGAATAAATAAGTTGTGGGACAAGATTTGAAACTAGTTTTAAGTGTCATAATTAGCTGGAAAGATTTGAGACTCAAAGGAAAAGACTACCCTGGCTGAAGACTGTGTGGCCCTCACATATCAGGGAAAGGTTAAGTGTAAGAAATAGCTGTAGTATTTTGTACCAAATATTTTAGTTTAAAATGCTATATATCCAAATGAGTAGAGTGAAAAGTGCTGAAAAAGCTGATACACAAAACTTCCTGAACTGCCACAATATGAAGCTGAAAAGTACTTTCCATTTTGAAATTTCAAGGAAAAAAGTCAAACTCCTAACTTGTTACAAATGAAAGTATTTTGAAATGACCAGAAAATGAAACCTATTGCTCTCAGAAAAAAAGCAACAATAAAGAAACAAAAGCACTCATCTCTGTTCTGGAATGGAAAGTTTCTGAAGTCTTTTGCAGGACAGGAAAACAATTTCACTCTCAGGTTCCTCAGGGAACCTAGAAGAAAACTGGAGATTCAATTTATAAAAGCTAAAAAAGAACCCATTGCAGTGTTACCTTTGGCTATGAAAGGTATAAATGAAAACAGGTCCAGACTCAGAACAGCAGTAGTCAAATATGCTTCCCCAGTTTAGGACTGACGTGTAAAGTGCTTCATTAAATTCCCTCCCCCATTCAAAGCTTTATTCTGCCAGTGGTCAGTCATGGTTAAATGTCAAGGTATAGACCAGAAAGTGTGGAATATGACTTATTTTTGGTAAATTAAAAACCTGTTAGCCTGCAAAACCCACAGCAAGAAATGTAGGCACTGGGAGGGATCATGCTTAACACTGTTCTGTCTAAAAGATGCTGTTTAGACAATTACTGTAGCAAAAGAGTGAGAAAGTGATGAGAGAGTTTTGCTTTCTTATTTTTGGAAACTAAAAAATACTCAGGAAACACCCATATGGGCAAAGATTGAAGAGAGATACTGCTGGCATTTCTGGATACGGAACTGCTAAGGAGAAGGACTACAAAAAGCACTAAAGATCATTGTGCAAGAGCACCTTTATTTTAATTCCACCCTATTTTGAAAGTATGTTAAAATCATTTGAGACAGCATGTTTTTATGGGGAAAGCAACGTTGCTAATCCCATTTATTTGCATGCAGACAATGTCAATGTTTCAGATTATACATTTGGGAAGGACCCTTTAGCTCTATTGTATTTTTCTCACTCTGTACTTCCTAAATAAGGTCCAAGAGACATCCCTGGGGCTTAGTCCCAACCTTATTCAGACCTTTCATCTTTCTGTTTCAGCCAGACAGCAGTCAGAAAGGTTTACCACATGCTGGCAGTTGGTTAGACTGTGTGCTGTTTAATGTTTGATGATGCAGATTCTCACCTTTGAAGGAATACACTTCTGTAAGGAACCACTTTGCAAAGGTCTAAATGCTGACCAAAGGTAAAGTGGAAAAACTCTGAAAGAATCAAATTTGGGCCAATTCCGAAGCAGTGCAATTACATACCAGCTGCAAGGGGCTGCAAGAGAAGCATATATGGTAACAGTGACACATTTAAAGGAAATTAATCAGAGAGGATAATGTTTTCAGCATATCAGCTTTTCTGTTTTCCTTTCCTTATTTTGGGAGAATCTGGTGGTAGCTTCTCTGGAACCTAACCTGGGTGAATGGATCTTTTCCATCTGATCTCATTGTTTCATTCAGACCTCTCGTGGCAGATTTTATTGCTGCCCTATGTATTTTCCTACCTATTTGAATTGTGTTTCATATAAATTATCTTCTTGGCTCTGGCTAACCTTGCTTGGCTCACTAACTCATTTTCCTTTGTCCTCACTATGTGATATCTATCAGATCAGTATGCAAGTAACATTTTCTGTCATGCTAAAAGATTAGCAGAAGAAAAACAGAAAAGTTCTTTGCTGCTGTACAGATTTATCACGTATCAGCAACACATTTGGCATTACAAAAGAGATCATACAAACTGTGAAAAACGGTAAAGAAACACAGCTTGGAAATGTTATCCAGAATCATAGTTGTAATGTGGGAAAACAGAGGCAAAAATCTAAGCAAAGGGAAAAAAGTGAACTGAATGACTTTTGCACTTTCTGAAGAACTGTGCATAGAAAAGCAGGATGTGATTGAAACAAATGACACATATTTGACAGAACAGAAGAACTTGACTATGTATATAAGTGTTGAACTGCTAGTGTTTTCCATGAGATGACGTTAATGACTGCTGGCAAAGACTGTCCTTCCAGCATAGCTAACAACAAATACCAGCATGGAGCTAACAGCAGCTTCCTCTGCATACAATGGTCTGTTGTTCTTCAATCAACAAATTTCAGTATCTGGATTGTCTTCCTCATTAATATTTTATGGTGAAACTAAACACCACTTCAAGCTCTGTCTTGATAATAAAGAAATTACTTTCTTATTAGATGGATGTGAAAATTCTCTGCCTGAATTACAGGAACTGACAGAGAAATAAAAACAAACCCCACTTGTAGTTCTTATTTTTTTTTTCCTCTGATTCACATGAAGAGATTTACGCTATTTACAGGAAAAAAAGGCATCCAAATCACTTTGGAGGGAGGCAAATTCAATCAAGTGAAGTTGATTTTTATATTTGAATGAAGGTTTTGAGTCCTAAGCTTCAGTAATCTAACAAACATGTATTTTATCAGCACAATATACTCAGCACTAGTATTAGGATAATGAATAAAACATTCTTAAAATGCAAAGCTTTGTGAAAAACATTTTGGTGTGCACAGCACTCAGGTAACAGTGAAGGTGAATGAAGCAGCTATATTTGTCTATTCCAGTCTTAAGAGATCGAAACAAAGAGCTATTTAAAAGAAATTTAAGGGAAAAATGTCAAATTTACCCACACATGACTTGAATTCCATGAATGAGTACGTCTCCTACAGCAGGCACAAAGTGATAAGGCTTACATAAATGCCCTACATCATCCAAGTAGTCACTTTCTGATCTTCAAAATCCAACAGAATTATTTATAGCTTGGAATGAAATATTCATGGAGAAGTGTCCATTGCCTGAAATTTCTGCTAAAGAGTAATTTAACTTGGTTTTTTGCATTTTTTACTATCATGATAATTTAGGTCAGGCAAGAGCCAACAATATCATTTGTCAAAGAAAAAAAAAGCCTGCAATGAGTACTCTAAAGCCTTTAGACTTGTAGTAGGTATTTTGTAAAAAGCATGATATACAAGGTTTCTGATCAAAGCCAACTAATGTCAATAGCAGTGTTCCCATTTATTTTAGCCTAGATGAAGCCTTAGAAGCTGTCTTTTTAATTACAACAGTCAACTCAGGAATTCACCACGTATCCTATGCCAGTGTTACACGATACCGTGTTGTGCAGTAGCAAGCATGTATTTCCTAGGGCCAGTAATAAAACAAATAAACTCTGCCATATTCCCCTCCCAGTGCCTGCAGTGTACATTGAAATTCCCTTGTGATTTAAAGCTCAGAATAATGAATACAAAGGCACAGCAGCAATGTAACTGGCAGTGCCGAGCTGAATGCAGTGAATGCTGCAAGTGAAGATACGTGCTGTACTCTTAAGTGCTGCTAAACATGGGTCAAATTATGTGGTCGTTATGCCAACATATTTTACACTAACTTCAGTTCTATTTCCTTGTTAAATAAGGATTCCTTTTTTCCCCATCTCTAATATTTTGTATCTTTTTTTTCTGACTAATATCATCTTTAACTCAATACAATAAATATGCAAAAGACCCAAAGCGACAGATGGTAGGGAACATGAAAGCCCAACACAATATATATATGTATACATGTACAATGCATATACATACACATATGTGAGCCTTATAAGGAATAATTTTCTCCTGAAGGTATTGAACTGCCATTTTCACTTCAAGTAGTTGTGATTTTATGACCACCAGATGTCATAAAAACATCTACATTCCCACTCATAAGCAGGAGCTGTTTCCATCCCTGTTCTTCACGCAAGCTCTGCTTTGCAACTGCTTGCTTTCCAGACAAGGAAGTTAATTGAATGTCATTCAGTCTGGTGGGGTGTCTGGAAAAGAAACAAGTAAATAGAAATGTCTTCAAACATCTGAAGTTTTCCACAGTCCAGTTGTTTCCACAAAACCCTGGCCTTACACAGTTGAGGGTGACAGTAGAAGCCAGAAGTCTGATCCCTCTCTGACATTATCTTGCCTGGCATAGATAGCTCAGTGATCAGTTTTCTCCTCTGCAGTTCACAACTGCCCTTGAGATAAAAGCCATCTGCCTGTGTCAACCCAGCCACCAAAACCACAGTGGGCAGCTCCACTCACCATCCCTGACAGCTCCTCTTTGTCCTTCTGCTGGTCACTCTCACGTGATGGATGGCTTACCCTCTGTCTGACACAACCAAGCTTGATCCTGAGCACCTCCATCTGTTCCCACCCTTCATACCAGCTAGTGATTATTGTTTTGGAAGAAATACTGTCTCACATGCCCCAGCACTGGCAACAGAAAAAAAGCCTCATAGTTGATGATCCAGCTTTCCTTGGATTATATTTGCAATGAAGTGTAAGAAGAGAGGAGGGATAGAGTGCTCTTCTTTTTCAGTTTATATGGACCACAACATTATACAAGGGATCAGTATTCCCATCACAAAAATAACGTTCAACAACAACTACTACTAAAACCTACAAGTAAGAATCTTAATATGCTTTGCATATGATAGTTCTGTGCCTAAAGAAGTTATGTATCTAATCAGACGTGACAACTATAAATGTTATATAGTAAGCTTTTAGACTGTCAGATGAGAAAGTGTCTTTCAAGAATAGTGCTGACTGACAATCCAAAGTCCCAAAGTTTTCAAGCTGTTTAAAATGCAGCTCTGAATATTATAATACTAATTCATTTTCAAAAATTACCACTGCACTATAAAGCACAGTGGTTTCAGGAGCCATATCTCATCTTCCTACTCTCTTTGCTCATGTCGACTTTATCTGTTTGCATATTTTATATGTATTTATAATTAAAAAGTAGCAACTGCTGCACAGTAAGTCCTAAAAGGTTTTGCATACCATATAGTACATGAATGCAATGGATGAAGAATAGGATACACTTAATTCACCTCACAAAAGCCATTGCACATGACAAAATGGGAATCAGAATAATGTATCCTGATGTCAAGTAGTGGAACAAGAAGAATCAAAAACCACCTATTTTTTACATCAGGTTGTCATTACCATTTTAAATAATACATCCCTGAAAAAAAATTCTTACAGATAAGTGAAAGGAAGAAATGTTCTCAGGAAGCTGGTGTTTTTCCCATTGCTGCCAAATAATTTAGGATGGCACATAATATTTTGACAGCGCATATGAGCCTGTGTTCGTGTGTGTGTGGCAGGCAGAAATTCTCCTCCAAGACAAAGGCTCTGTGAAATGTACAATATGTAATGACATCAAAGGCTCTGAACCCTGAGGAGGTCAAGCTGAGACCAAAACTGTGATGCTGAGAATCATATATAAAAGATTATCTTAGTTATTTAACCAAATGGGGAAAATGAGCTCTAATTTCCAATTCTGACTTCTCAGCCTCAACAAAACAAACTGAATGGAAATATTTGGGAGCTGAAATTGTTTTATTAATAAGGCATTGGGACTTTGCTTTTGATTTAGATTGCCAGAAGTTGTAGGCTCTATGTGTTCTGAACAAGTCAGCCTGTATAGCATCACTGAAATTTTCACCACCTTTTCACACTGTTCTGCACTGAAGCCAGGTACAAACTTTGAATTTCAGATAGCAAGTGCAAAATGAAGTCAGCTGTACACAGCAATACTTTGGGAAAGGTGAGTTGAAAGTCAATAGGAAAACTTCAGATCATCAGCTCGGGCTCACTAGGTACAGGCATTTGTTGTGAATATATTTACTAGTTCCAAATGACATCACTAAGATAAATGGCATTTAGATTGAAGCCTCCTTGCATTTTGGTTTTAATTGTGCTAGAGGCAGTTAAACATTGCACACACACACACACAGAGCTCACTCTTGTTCTAACCTCAGCAGAGGAAGTTCTTCAAATACTGCTCCCTCTTACAAGCAGAATGGAGATTCACTAACATTAATATTCAGGTAAAGATAATTACATTTGCCTCTTTGATTGCTTCAGTAAAGCAAATGTTTTGCTTTCCAATTTCAGAAGGAAAGATCGTGGCTCAGGCCAAACCTGACCTTCTTCACTGCATCAAGTCCCCAATACTTGATTATCACTTCCTGGCTTAACCTATCTCGATTAAAATCAAATGGTGCACTCTTCAGGCTGCAGACCTTGTCTTTGCCTGCAAGGAGCTGCTTAAGAAAATGTGTACCAGTATGATCTGTA
Source organism: Urocolius indicus (assembly GCA_013401255.1). NCBI lineage: Eukaryota > Metazoa > Chordata > Aves > Coliiformes > Coliidae > Urocolius > Urocolius indicus. Next base: position 467,060 of record WBNH01003138.1, on the reverse strand, counting down.
ATAAGTCCCTTGATACTGGCAAATATTGTGACTGCTGGAGAACTTGTTCTTGTGAGGACAAAAGGGTCATAGGGAAGATCAGAGCTGCCTGGTCTCTCATTCCTTTAGGGAAAATTTGCTGCAGATTTAAATAGATAATAACTAAAAATGCAATCTCACTATTCCTCTGATTCCCTTCTTTCCTTCTTTATGCCTCTTTTCCTCCTGTTTGATTATCATCATATTTAAACCTCGAAACTCAAAGGAGGTCTCTCCAACTCCACGTAAATGTAAATTCACATCCATGTGAATTTTGTACCAGTTTATGACAGTGACTTGATGCACAATATCTACAGCCTTACCATATCATTTAATCTGTTTCTGTATCACAGAAGACACAAATCAAAAATGTGATCTGGTGGCTTATAAAAGGATGGATCAGAACTGAAAGGCAATATTTCTCTACCTATCAGAGGAAAAAGGCAAGAAAACAGCTTGGTTTTGACAAAAACTGCTATAAGCATACAATTATTCACCAGAAGGAACTGCACTGTAACATAAATGAATGTGCTAAAAGTCATATATATGAAATGCTTACATTTTCTGCCTGTTCTTCATTTATTGTTATTTTTGTACAAGAATTGTTTGTCTGCACATTAGAACAACTCCATCTGTTCAAACAAAAAAAGTTACCATTAAATTATAAAAACAGCATTCAGAAATTCAAAAATAATGTTAATAGCAATATTATGGATGCAAGAAACCCCTGCCTGCATTTGGAAGTGATCCATTTTACCCTCTGAAGACTGCCACATTTACTATGCATCCTCATTCTGCTGTAGAACAAAATTATATTTACCTATTTGGCAAGCAAAGTGAAGGAATCCTATCTTACACTGGCTTGAAAGATAAACATAAAGTCAAAGAATTATGATCTCAAGGGATGCAGTTAAAAGAAAGAAGAAAACTCTTTTGCATAACACAATAGCTTCTCCTGTTCCTTTCCAAGCTCTCCTCCACACAGGCACAGTCTTTTGCTGGATTCTTAGCAGTGGGTGAGAAGTATCAGTTTTAAAAATATCTTGCAATCTCATTGCAGCATTAAACATTGACCCAGGGAAGCAAAACAAACAAAGAAAAAAAAGAAAATCTTTGTATTTAGGGGAGTTTTCTCAAAGCAAAACTTGAAAAAATCTCAAGTGGAATTTGCTACAGAGCAACAGCAGTGCAGAGATCAGCACTGCCAGAACAAATGCTGTTTTCCAGAAAATAAACCCAACTTACCTGGCCTAAATGTTAATTAAAACATTGGAGGGTGAATCTCCACAGAAAAATACTATCATGCTCAAAAACTCCTCCAGCCCACCTTGCCAGATGCAGAACTGGGTATAAAAACCATCATTTCAGGTCATTTATGAAAACAGAAGAGTGGAGACGAGGCTTAAATGAACACAAGAAAAAGACAGAAGCCAATGCCATGGCAGTATGGGCACAATAACTACTGTGAGGAGCAGTAAAGCAAACTGTACACAGGATAAAAAATACATCATGGACCACCTACCAAAGATGCATTTCTAGTTACGTGGATTTAAACATACTTGTTGGGCTGGGAAGATCAAAATCCAAACATGCATGGGTAGGGTTTAGCATACAAGCCAAGGACGGTGCTGGTCCCTCTGAGTTGTCCTCCCCAGGCCACCAGCATCCTCACAGCCCAGGCAACAACAAGCTTGGGGCTGGGGCAGTCAAGAAACACTGTGCTCGGCAAAAGCAAAGGTGGTTCATGAATTGCTGGCAAACACTGCAGAGGTGCTCCAAAGCCATCTCATGTGCAGCACAAGGAGATAGATGCAAATGCACGCCAGAGCAAACACATCTCTTGCTTACATTAAACTATTACTGCAAGTCCTACATAAAACTCAGTTTTCCTTTTCCATAAGAGGTGCTGGACCAAAGCAGCACACAAAATACTCTGTGCTCCTTTATAGAAAGCTATTCCGTTCCTAAACTTCTGCAATGACCACAAGAAAAAAGGGCCAATGAGACCCCAAGGAAATAACAGCCAGTAAGCTGATGCTGAAAATAAAAAGAGAATGTGTTGTTTATAACCATATAAAAAGGAGCCTATTAGGGAAGGGCTGTTGCAAAAACAATCACTGCAAAAATTCAACTTTCAATTCCTTTGCAATCCATGCTGACCTTTGCCACCACATCTCGCACACAGCTATCACATTTGGATCAAATAAGCAGCATTGCTTGTTAAAGCAGCACTTCCCACAGGTTAACATCTCAATTTAAACTCCACTTCACGCTGCCCTGCTGTGACTGAATGGCCTTTAGGAATTTACCATTGATCTCAATTGACTTATGAGGCAAATAATTGAGCTGGAGTTATGAGCCCTATTATTATGCCAGAACAAGAGTGGTACATACAGCAAGTCGTGTAAAGGGTCTAGCATTACACAGGGCAGAAAATCAAACACATATCCCAACAGAGTTCTCCTGAGAGAGCAATACCAGTACATTATGCATGGAACACACTGGGAAAAGCATTACATATTCTCCTTCTCAAGTACTCTGATGTTCACCAGAGTCATCAGCTCAGATTTTTCCATCCTTCTCCATTTACAGAAGATCAAATCAACAGAATCAGGATCCAAGAGAGCCTCAGCAGAGTGAAAACAACAATAAAACCTCTTGTTCTCCCTTCGTAATCCAACCAGTCACTGCACCATGATCCTTCAGAACACGTGTGCCAGTACAGTTCTGAAAGATTCAAGAAAAGGTGATGAGTCAGTTCCTCTATCTTGATCAAATTTGTCTGGAACTGCAACAGCAGCAAAACACAGTTTTATCTCCAAGAGGGGTAGAGAAATAGAGGGCACAGATTAGACACAAAGGACAGAAACAGCACATTCAAAAATCTGAGATTCTCATTAAGCCAGAAAGAAGGAAAACCAGTGACAAATGTGCTGTGCTGCAGAGTAGATAACGGAAAAGGCAAAGAAAATATACATTATGCACAGGACATTGTAATTCTTTACAGCACAAAGTTTGCACTGTTTCAGTAAAAAAAAAAGAGAAAGAAAAATGCAAAAGAATGGCTGAACACTCCTTTACTCACAAGGTGCAGGGAGAAGGCTGCCTCCTGAGCACACACTCTGGCTGGAAGATTTCAAACTAAATAAAATACAATGGGAATGGAAAAGAAAAGTGGATTAGACCATGAAATATAAGTATGATGCTATTAAACAATATTATGATACTCTATAGTGCAAAAAGAATAAAAAGTGGAATCACTGGGTTATGAAAGTTCTTCTTTCCTCAGATAAATACAGAATATAGCATTACCTGATTGAGGGGAGAGGAAAGCTCTTGCTTCAGTAGTTTTTCTAATTTGCTCAACTCCTTAGAATATAGTAGGAAGCTGAAAACCCCTAACAGACATTTACAGAGGCACTGGAGAGTCTCAGCAAGATCAAACCCACTGTGGGTGGTCTCACAGGCAGCCTGAGCACCACACTGGCACTGGCGGGGAGCAGCGTGCTCAGCCCCTGCCTGCACCATGGCCCTGTGTGGGACCTGAGGGAACCTTGTTCTCTTCAGAATTTTGGTTTAAAAGCCTGACAGCAGGAGCAGTGGGAAAACCAACAGTGAGCAAGAATCTGATCTTTCCTCACTAAATAAATAAAACAAAGATACGGTGGACTGAACACAAAGGGGATGAATTATCATATACCACTATGTGAATCCCACAAAATATTTGCAAAATATTCTTATCCAAAAAGAAACCACAATCATAGCAACGTGTCAGGATGTTCAAGGCCCTGTGAGTCACTTTGAATTAGCCACTCAGAAAATAAAAGCCTTGTTTTGGCCTGAAGCGTTTTTAAATGTTTCTTTTCTACCATGAGAGATTTTTTCCCCTCCCTCAGTGTTCATCCCTCTTTTTTTTTTTTAAAGGGGCCTCAAAAAATGGTTTCCAAGAAGTTATGAGTATTTTTCATACCCATATGAGTGTTTTGCTGCGGTGAAAGGAGACAAGCTGCCATCCAAGGCAGAGATGCCACAACCCACTTCCAGGATGCAGAGCTTCAGTCAGGCTATAGGACTTTGCCATATGGTACCTGCTGCAAAGCAGGGTATAAAGATCTGCCTCTGCCACGCACAAACCAACTTGCTTCTGCAATCAACAAGAAAAGTTCTGTAGGGCCTGAGCTGAGTTTGAAAAACAAATAAAAAAAGACCCAATGCCTTTGTAACACCACAGACAGCTATTTATGTACAACAGATCCTTCAATGGCAACCCAATGGCTATTCCCTTTTCTAAGTGGCAACATTTATCCACAAAGGCACAGTTATGGCAGCATAGTTGCATAGAGTATGGAGGTGCTGCAGCCACATCCGTGTAATCAGAGAAACAGGTGTTTAAAATAAGCAGAACTTTATTTTTACTGTGGCCAGACTGACATAGGAAATAAAAAACACTGTATCAGCAGCATAATAATACTGATCAGGGAAATTGCCAGTTTAGGTCATTACAACACTGACAGAAGTATTAGTGAAGTGTATGCTCTAAGCCAAGGAGATTCCCTGATGAAGCAGCTTGTTTCGTCCAGGCAAGAATATTGCTCTGCACATTTTAAGCCTGAGTTCCTACCACACAGCCAAACCTGCAAGTGGTCCTGGAGCAGCAGGGCCTCCAAAGCCCTCACAGGGCCCTTCTCAGGGGCAAGTAAGAAAAGGCTTTAGGGAACGAACAAAGTACACATAATTTGGATTACAAACCTTACAGAAAAAAAAGTTAAAATAACTTGTACTTCCACTCGCCTGAATAAAAGCCCATAAATAACATATTTTGCTTTCTAACAGCTGTTAAAATTTACTTGAAGTTCCCAGTTATAATAAAGCAAACCCTCAACAGACAGTAAAGGACTGAAAAATTTAGAACTGATCTAAACAAGACAAATAGAAAGTATAGGGGCATGACACAAGAGCTCATTAGGAACGGTTCACAGAACAGTCTGAACAGTGAAAAATATTCCCTTTGCATTTTAAGAAAGCATCCATTTAATGGGAAAATTAATTCTGAGTGCTGAGACTTTCAACGGGAATATAACAACCTTGTTGGGTGTTTGATTCCCAGTTTATGCCCCAGACAAGGCTGAAAGCAACGTGACTTTGATTCACATTAAAATATCCTGTTGTGGTTATACTGCTGGCATGGTGAGTGCACATAGAGTGTGGCCCCTGCTCGTGCCTGTCCCTCCCACGGGTGCTGCAGCAGTGTTGCCTCCTGCTCTGCACAGGAGTTTGCTTTTGTTTACTGTGACTCAAATGTGCAATTTTCCAATATGTCGTTTTTGGACACCGAAGTGGGTTTTGTTTAATAATGTATCTTTTTTTTTTTCCCCTTTTGGAGCTGAAATCCCTGAACCCCCTTCAAATGGAAAACTGAAATGTTGCATTTTCTTTTTTAAGTATGAGCTTTACAGCACTGATGGGAAAGACTCCCAAGGATTTACAACTTGGGTTTTCATTTAGATAAGCTGGTCTTGGCCAGAGAGGTTATTTAAGCTTATCCTCACCATCACATCTCGACTCTGAGGGCCAGGACTGGGAGTCCTCATAAAGGAGAACATTTCTTGTGGAGTGTCAGCAAGTCTAAATCTTGTGTCTGCTGGGGCATGGGAAGTAGGGGAAAATTATCTGTTATGTCAGAACCTTCAAACATGCAGTAATTCCATAACCATTAACAGATTCCTCTAGAGCATTAATCATAAGAGATATTGAGGCATTTTGTGTATCATTATCCCACAAAACAAGTGAGGAAACCAAAGCAGGATTCACAAAGTCCTGAGGTCTAACAGGTTCAAAAATAAACATACCAACTAACAACCTAAACCAAACAAAGTCTATAAACATTGGTTGCGTGTATATGAACCTGCAACTACAAAGCTTTTACTTAAAAGTAGAACAAGGTTGTGCCTTGGTTTGGGGTGGGATTTTTTTGCAGGGAAAGTTAATAATCACAGGGTGACTGGGTTAATCCACTTGTTTTACACAAGAGTCATAAAAAGGATGAACAGAGTCCATAAAAGTGACTTTTCATCAGTTACCTGTTTTCTTTTGAGTTTAAAGTTGCTCTGCATGGTGTCTTGCTTTCTATATATACCCAAAAAGAGCTGAGAACATTCATAGTCTAAAGACTCTGTGAGAGGCTTACACTTCTCAACAATCTGGACAAGGTGGCCATCGAAGAACTTTTTTTCACCTGGGAGTTTGTCTTAGTCAAATCAGATGCCTTCTCCTGCATTCCTCACAGGCAATTCTTATTGGACAAGGAGTATCTCCATCTCCTCAGGGTGATATGTTAGAAACTGCCCACGACTGTGGTCCCATCGTGTCGGAAAGGCAAGCACAGACACCACTTCTCTTCCAAGCATGTTGAGATCTCATCATTACAATACTGGTTCCCATTTATAAATTCCCTGGGTTTGCCAGACTCCTGCAGAAGCAACCTGAGGGTTTCAGCTAAGCTGCACAGGACAGGCATACCTGCCTCAAACACTCCTCTTTGGCAGCATGACAGAGGTGGTAGTGGAGGGACCAGCTGGATGGAAATTGGAAAGCTTTCTGTTCTTAGCTATTGAGGAAGATGTTGGTAACTCAGAAACTATTGAGAAGAAACATGAAAAAAGAAATCGTTGTCTTCAGGTATAAAGCAAAAAAAAAAGTCTAAAGGTTTGAAATTGAGAGTTCAGGCACTTGGAACTTTGATCTTACAGCCCCAATGCATAGTATGCTGTGAAAATATATTAATCCCTCCTAAAGTGGAAAATAAAGCACAAAATTTGCACTCTTGAAGGGCTAAAATCCATTACCCAATATGCTTCACTAAGCCAAATTCAATGCTCCAAGGTGGAAGGTGAAAATAAATATGCAGTCCCTAAGTTGGAAAGAAACTGGTGAGGCATACAATAAACATATAATAAATCCCAAAGCTGTTTGACAAGCTGGAAGAAAGCAAGCTAATGCTGTGTGGAAGGTACACATTTATTCCTGGATTATCATCATTCTTCTGGATCATAACACAAAGATTAGGGAGAATAAATAGATGTAATTTGGGGAGGCATTTTGTATTTCACTGACTTTCTCTTGCCATGGTTTACATTGCTTCTTGATGTTTGGCTGGTTTGGTGAATCTAGATGAAGTGTGCAACTAACATCGGTGAAACAATGGGATTCATAATTGATGAGTGGGTATTACAGTTTTGTTTTAAAAACCCCAGAAATTCTGAGGATTGGGAGGAAATTCAGTTTCTTAAGTGTCATTGGATGTTTGTATTTGCATGTGAAAATACCTACTTGTAAGGTCCTTCTTCAAAAAGATACATTTAGAAATGTTTGGCACAGATCAGGCTGATTTCTGTGGCCATTTTGTTATTAAACATGAAATATTTATATTTTTTATTGATGAGAGCTTACTTCTAATTTCTCACTTCAGGAAATTATAGGTTTTCTTGATATTAAATTTCCAGTAGCTACAGCTGAGGACCAGCTCTGTTTTGCAATGTACTTCAGAGACACCTTTGTTTTCCAACCAAGCTATACATATCAATACATACACAGGTATTATGTATTACCCACTAAATCAGTGAAAATCCCTCTTCAGTGGGTAAGGAAGAAGCTTTTTGACCAAAGAAAAAAATCTTCAACATACTGCACATTTCTATCTTGTTCAGTGCGTTTACAACAGTGTCATTTATTATTCATACAACACCCATTATCAAGGAGGTTTCACAGCCAGGACTAGCTCTCCACACAGTCATTGTCAGAGAAATACCAAACAAAGAGACAGAGATATAACCCTCAAAATCCTGTGCTCTACAAACTGACAAAACTACTAAAGGAAGTAAAACCAACATGGGTGCAAAGTCTCTAAAAGGGGGTTTGTCCCTGCTCCCGTGCTTTGTTGTTTCCTTGAAGATGGGTCTGTTTCTCAGGAGACCTTTCAGCTCATAAAGATGGAAGAGGAGATGGGGGGGTCACAAAGTGTAAGTACTCATGGCTGCTCTTGTCATATGTGTGGCTGCATCTCAAAACAGGCTGCGGATGAGGCTTCTGCACTTCCAGTTGCGTGGGAGAAGTTTGCTCCGTTGTGCAGAGTCAGCTTTGTTCTGCAAATACAGCTGGCAGAAGAGACAGGAGGATTTGGGCAAGGGAGGAGAGGGGAGAAGAGTGGCTGTCAAAGGTAATAATTAAAAGAAATCTCACCTAAAATCCTATTGCATAAGTACAAGACCTAGTGGACCAGTTGTGAATACATTATCTTGATTCCTGAGCTTTCTGTAAACCTCTAGTGGTGTTGGTTTGCTGATACTTTGAATTAGGTAAGATCATCAATAGTTTATGGGAAAAACTCCTGTAGCTACATCAAATAGAGTTCTTGCTAAACAAATGGCCTTCGCATGAGAGTGAGATTGTGAGGGACTATTTCTCTTCAGTGGTACAAGGGAAACGAGCCTCCCTTCACATCCAATGGGGCTGAATTCCTACTAAGTTCTGCTACAGCTGCTCTTAAGCACTATGAATTCAACCACACAGCCTTTAAACTGGAGACTGAGCCTTTATCAACAAAAACATTAACTTAAAGAGCGTGTCCCTAGTGGAAACTGTGGCAGGATAAGACCTAGGCAGTGACACTGATAACAAACATGGAACTATGAAATAAAACATGGAGAAAGACCACGTAAGGTATCATCAGGGTGTTTATAGCCTACAAGGGATTACAGCACTGGAGCCCTGCAAAATATCCCTCCAAGAACATTTCTCGTAGAGCCAAAGCCAGTCAGAGATTTCACTTTATAAAGATGAAAATAAGACTTAAAGCATAGGAAGAGCTTTGTTTTAATTCACATCTATTTTGTTGCAGACATAGCTGCAAAAAAAACCCCAACCTGAGATAACTAAAAATAGTCCTTCATTAACATGAGGACAATGGTGAATTTACAGCATGATGAATGATGATGTGAACACAGCTCCATGCTCAAGTGCAGAGATAGCAACATAACCACAACCACGAGAGCACTTCCAATGTATTTGTACCTTCAAAGGGTTTTTAAGGTTGAGCATTTTGCAAAGTAACCTGTCATCATTCTGAAGCTGGTAAAATTGAATTTGCCTCCAAGAATTAATGTCGAGGCAAATTTTCAATAGTACAGACAGCATTTGTTTCTCTTTTCTCCTTCCAACTTACTCATGTTGCTTCACTTTGGTATTGTGATTGTTGCACATTAAAGTTGGAGAACTCTTCAGCCCAGACTTCCATTTTAATTAAAATGTGGCAGCAACAGCTGTTTGTCATTGAGCTGGAGTTCATTTGGTGAAAGAGAATCAGTGTGTTCTACATAGCAAGAGCAAACTAAATTTAAATATGACTCACTCCCAGTATAATGACTTTGTGTGCTGCATTGTAAATACCCAGGCACTCAGGTTGTGGCTGGCAACATAAAAGACTGCAACTACGTGACAACTGAGTATGGCATGACTTGTGGCTTTGAGCATTTATCTTGTCCAAGGGATGCAGTGCCAAGCAACAGCTTATGAAGCCAGGGTAGTAATGGGCTATGATGAGGTCTTTGCAATTTGGGATAAAGCAGCATGGTGGGTTTTGTAGAGCAAGGTAAGAGAACATTACACAGGAAGCTTTCACAGCATGCAAGACCTCTTCAGTGCAAGGACTAAATTGCTCTTATTTGGTCATCTGTTCCCAAATGTAGCTCTTTGGTAAAAGCCAAAGGCTGCAGCTGGAGGCAGAGTGATCTGCACCACCTGTGTGACCCAGAAAGAAGGCTACAGCAAACCACCGACTTTCCAGGATAATTTCAACTGCAGTGAAGGAGGTTGACCCTAAGCCAGAGGACCCTATTACAGCAACACTTGCAAAGAACAGACTCAATTAACTCATATTTAGATAAAAGGAGCAAGCACATTGCTTGTAGTGTTCATATGGAGATTTTTTTCTGATTGCCTAGAGAACCTGAGGACTTTCACCTGTGCCAATGGTCATACCTCACTCCCCCAAGGAAGCACAGCAGATACCAGCAGATCAGGGTAAGGGTTTGCTGCTCCAGTAATCTAGGATCTGATGGAAGAATTAATTGCTTTGGCAATAGTGTCAAAGTCAGTGGTTGGTTTCCTTGGTGGCATGGAGTAACTGAGGGACCCTTAAGAAACACTGACCCTCTTGTGTTCCTACAGTAGGTATCCCAATCTAGAAGATCTTTCCATAAGTGTTTCCAGAGAAATTACTCACAGCCTGGGAGTTATCAGGAAGGAAGGAAAGGTGAACCTCCACTTGCCACACTTACTTTACACTGAAAATTAGCATATGGATAGGCACCTGTGAGAGAAACTGTAGCTCCAAAAACATCACAGGTCAATCTACATTGTCTTCTTTCTTTTAAAATTGTTTAGCACTTCTGAGCAACTTTGCACTATGACGGTCCACTTGCATCTGAAATACAGCCAGCCCTGCTCCCTCTTCCTTTGGGGAAGAGCGGACTTAATAAGATAGAAGAGATTAAGTAACTTACCAAAGGTACTATGGAAAAAACAGTAGTTAAGGTAAAAACAGGAAAGGTTCCCTGCTAAATGAGTGAACAAATAGTAAGCTAATAGTATGCAGCATGTGCCCTTTTAATCTTAATTCCGTTTGAAGATGAAATGACAATGTGCGGGGGCGTTAACCTGGTTTTGGCAGGAAGCAAAGGAGAAAATACGTCCACAAAAGGATTAAAACTTCCCTGAGACTAATTCCTGGCTTTTCCCTCCCATTCAAAACCATATTTCTCTCTTACAGAAGGTCTCTCTGCTCAGCTAAATTACAGCAATTACATTTTATTCTTTGATATATTTTTTCTGGGTTTATTTTTCTGGTGGAAGTCATTATTTTTAAACCACTCATTTGAAAAGCCTCAGGTTGGGTTCAAGTCATAAGTAGATAATGGCAGGTTACCTTTTGATGCCATTGCTTGGCCTTTTATTCCTATTGAAATGACACATCTCCTTGTCTCTTTTTTGCAAGATGTCCAGTCACTGGGAAAATAAAAGCTGCAAATGCAGGAGAAACTGATTTAAGAGGGCAAAAATTGCCTATCTTAATTCCTTTCAATTAAATGTCACATCAAGTAGAGGCAGAGCTCTAGCTACTGCAACTCACGGGCCAAGACAAGGAGTTAAACCTTTGCCCATAATCCCAAAGAAATTTAAACAAAATATTACAATATTTCAGGCAACAAGAGTCAGGACTTTTTGAAAACAAATTTGTTTCAAAACAAAGCCTTTTCTTTCTATTGTCTTTCCCCTTGGCCTTTGAAGCCAGTATTCCCACATATTTCCCCTCTGCAGAATGACTGAACTGTGAAAATAGGGTTGCTGGGTTGTTTTCCCCAGCCTCATCCTGCTCCCTATTTTTGAAAACAGTCTCTCTTAAAACAAAGCCTTTCAGTAAAGAACACAAAGGAAGAGGCAGGTAGGACGTGGTTTTTAAACCTTTCATCAAAGAGAGAGATTTTTGAAGCATCAATTTTTGATACATTTGTCCTTCTTTGCAGCCTTTTGGTCACAAACATCAAATAAATGGGCTGTCCCTTTTGCTCCTGTTAGCCATAGTCTGGCCAAATTTCTGTCATCTTTTAAAAGATGAGAAGTGAGAAGGGAAAAAATCAAAATAAAGTTTACCTCAGAACCTTATATTTGTAAATAATGTTCTACACGGCCAACTCTCACTGAGCATTGCAAGAGTTAATGCAGGACTATTCATAACAGATTGCAGCACAGAGAATTACTTCAATCTGCTAAATACTCATTAAATTTAACAGAAAATAAACCCTCAAGTCAATATTTCCTTCAAAGGGATATTCCAAGAAGGGAAAATACCCAAACCAAAGCTACTTTTGAAACATTTTCACTGAATTAATCCTTTTCTCCTTTTATTTTCCCTCTCACCCAGATTTCCTTTCTATTTATTTATTCTTTTGTGTGATTATAAACCTATTCAGGTGGACATCAGAGCCACACCAAACACTGGAAGGACGGTATTAGCTGACTGGCCACATGCTGTTCCACCTACAGCCCTCCCACTGCCCTAGGTGCAGGAGGGAAGGGTCAGATGTGTTGCTAAAGAGAAGTAAAAGGCACTTTCCCATGAGCAATGCTTTGCAAAGGAGGTGAAAAACTCAAGTTAATTATTGTACAATTTAATGAGGAAACTCCTTCTACTTCATTAACAGATTTTGTTCTTTACCAGACCATCCTTTCCACACAAACAGAGTTAAAGGGTAAAAGTCCTGCTATTACACTCTGACTTACAGAAAGATAAAGGCTGGGGTTTTTTATTAAAACTTTAAATCTCATATTTGTGTCAGACTGAGCATTTATAGAAAGCAGTTGGACCCGAAAGCAAGCTTTCTTAGGCACAGTTTGGTTCTGTATGTGTATTTTTAAAGTCAGCTCAGATGGATATCAATGATAATATACTTCATATTTGATGCCTGCCTTATGAACAGTGGAAATCACCTTATAAACACATTTCTGATTTACAACCAGAAAGATGAAAAAGAAACTATTTCTAGTAGTTCCCTGCAAGTGGTATGGAGAGTAGTGACACCCCCATGCCAACTGAGAGATAACAGCTGTGAGTCTCTGTGAACTAATTCTGTGTCTCACAGGCTTCAAGTCTGTTGGGTTTGGGTTTCATAGCAAAAATATTTTCCAAAACAATTCAAAGCCTGGGCAACTACCTGCAAGCTATAACCTCCCCTGAAGCCAGCCAAGCATGCGCCCATCTTCTGCAAAGCCATCGCCTCAGAAAGTCTACAAATCTCTGCTCCATCCCTCTTACACTTGCAGTAAAACACAAAAGGAAAGGATGCAATGGAGTTTGCAAAGAAATCAACAACCTGCAACTGTTGTTTTTACGTGCTGCAAACCTCCACCATTGCCTTTCTACCTCAGCAATTTAGTTTTGCTAGTAAAGACTCTCTGTTGTTTCCAAGATCAAGCACAGAATGAACAAAACCACATCAGAATATGAGTAGAGAAATGGATGAAAACTGCAGCACATCCATCTGGCTGCCAGCACTACGAGCTGCCTTGAATCAGTTCATCAAAGGGATGCTGCTGTATGGTCAGCAATTGCTTGAAAAGCTGGCAGGATGCACACAAAAACCTTGAATCTGTCAGAATTGGCACAAACGAGGGTGGCTGGTATAAAACACTAGATCAATGAAAGTAATGCAAGACCAGACTCCAGTCAGAGAGGAGTCGTGATTTCACCATGGAAATGGCCTCGAGCTGAGCTGGTCATGTTCTTCAAAGTACAGTGCCCAGAGGATGCATTACTCTCCTGAATGAAGTACCAATTTGGAACCTCACACAGCCTGAAGAAGAGCAAAGCAATTCTAGAAACTCAGTTTAAACAAGCTAAAATCTGTCCTGTGCACAGTGCCAAATTTCTACTTACACATTCCTGTTTTGTACAAAGGCAAATAAGAGCAAAATCTGGTCCCAAAATTGCCAACAGTTCCTTGAGCACTAATTTAGGCTTTTAAAATATGCAAGTATGTTTAAAAGCATAGCTCATGTTTGAAAAACAACCCAAATTTGCTTTAAAATGTCTGTGTTCTCCTTTGTAGATCTCCACAAGGAAGACCACGGGTCCTCCATATGGCCAAAGCACTATCATTATGGGATTAACCCCATTTTACAAGCATCAGGACTCACACTTAGCTATGTGCCCTTGCACAGCTTGTGGTGTGGAGCAGGGTGTCCCTGATCCAGAAGCTGCTCATAACATCCCTGGGGTGCAGCACACAAGAATTCACAAGGATTTTGGCAAACTGAGGTTTTCTGCCACATCACGGAGCATTCTTTCTTAAGTTTTTACAGGATGACTAACATAGCCAAAATATCCAGTGACATATTGGAGCTACCAAATGGAAAAGCTAAGGATGGGCAGGTTGAAGCAATGCAGACAGTACAATCAGCACACATCTGCCAGCTTCCACAAACCACGCTTTGTTGTTTTGGCAACGCTATCTGCTGCAGGGAGAGTAAGTCATCACAGGTGTAGTTAGATGTCAGACCAAAATACCACCAGAATTCCTACAGCATGGCATAAGCCATCTAATATTAACTATTGTAGGACAATTTCCCTTTGGGATAGCACAGGAGTATACACACTGAGCATCATTATATGTGCCCTCTGAGCACCTGCTCATACATAGGCTGTGGAAGACAGCATGTAAATAGCTGAAACACATACAGGAGAGCTACAAGAGGTGTGAGCATTTCAACTGGTGTAACTGAGGGCATCTCAAACAGGCTCAGACAGAGCTGTTCAATCACTCATCTACTGAAGGCAATCTTACTCCTAGAGACCTAGTCTGTCCCACAATTTGGTTTACAGCAGGTATATCATTTTTGTGTTCATGTGTGGCACACAGAAGCCAACAAAGAACAGGATCACAGTAAAAAGTTTTTCTCTAGCCAGAATATATACAGTGCCTTTCACAGTAAAATGGTTTAAAATCCTAACAGAAATTTGATGAGCAAGCTTCATTTTTCAGAGACAACTGCCTCAAAGTTTGTTTTGCACATTTATAAGCTTTTTATTATGTACCAGTCTTCTTCCTTAGCACTTTTTATCAGCAGTTATTTTAATCAAGCTTCCCAAAAATCTCATTTCAGGAGTTTTATTTGGTTCACTTCTTTCACTGAAACGGTGACAGATCCTGCTTTTAAAATTTTTGAGCACCTCTTTGAGATGTGCAAGAGGCAGAAGCTGTGCAGCTACCTTAGGCTTGTCCAGTCTTAATATAAATACTTAACAAAAATTCATTAGTTCACCTAAAATTTCCAGGAATTTTACTATAGCAGATAGTAACCTGCATGGCAATTAACCAGAAATTAATGACTTTAAATTAATTCACTCCGTCAGCTGAGAATAGGATGGCTACTTTATTTTGAACTTTAAACAAAGAACAATGCTTGTAAGGAGCTCAAGGCAGCTTCAGTAAAGCCTTCCAAATTGCTCCTGTGACACCAAACCCGGTTCCTCCTCAATACTGGTATTAATGGGCACGTGACTATTTATTGTACTCCACATAAAAATCCATCTTAACAGTTTGATTGCAGCAATGCTCAGGAAGGCCAGCCTTGGGTAGCAGTCATCATGTGCACTCTTCCGTATAAATCCAATCCAGCCCTTGCATCACTGCTTTTGCAATCTAAATTACAGGATTTATGTTTGTAGACAGGCTTTCATAGATGGAATTAACCTCCTGGATATTATTTTGTATCAGTGGCTTTGCATGTTATTATTTTTTATGAATGAAAAAGCATTGACTTCAATGTTCAGATAAATTTCAGCAGAGCATTTAAAAGCTCTGGAAAGCGTGCACAAGGTACATAAACAAATGTGCCATATATCTTACTCTTACAGCTCTCCTCTCCCTACTTAGTTTGCATTTAATTTTCTTCAGTGAATCAAATATGTCCAGAACACTTGGTCTCTGGGAGTAGGCAAATGTCCTTTCTATCAAGTGAAATACATGCTTTGAGATGAACTTACTCTCTCTGGAATAGTTCCTCTGTAGGCAAATAAAACTACAGGGAAAGTCATGTTATCAGATGATCCTCATCAATATGAGAGTATTTCTTTCACATTCTCTGTATTTTTCTATTCTTTCGGAAACTATTTCAGGGTAGCTTTAGAAATAAACTGTGGCTTTTTAAACTGATGAATTAGGTACTGATATTTCTATTTAGTTTCTGACTTTTACATCTATTTTATGAATTCCAAGCATTTACACTTCCAAGCTCTCCCTTTGGTCCCTCTGTTAAACAATGTAAGGAAGAATTTTTCAAAGGATAGAAAAAACATATATTAGAGGGAAACAGGAAAACAGGAAAGACAGTTTCCCACGTGTGCCTCTTACCTTTTTACACTGATTATTCTCTCCATAGCTCACTATGATCAAAATAACACAACCAGAGTGGCGTCTTCCAGACTGCAAAGAGAATTCATGACACCAGCACTTCTGCAGCATCACATTAGAAAAAACTTCTATCTGCATTTATACTGGAAATTAGAAAATTGCTGCTGAAAACTAGGGAGAAAAAATGGGATGGAAGTAATTTCACCTATGCAACATTAAGCTTAAATTGTAAAACAGATACATTTACCCTGCTACTTATAAATACAGACACACATCTCAAGGTTTCTGTGCATAACAAGGCATGCTTAAAACTTGGCCATCAAATGACAACGTTTTACTGCTTTTCTGTGTGACAGCTTAAGGAAAAAAAAGACACATTTTGTCTTCATATGAGCTGTGAAACAGCTCTGTACCTTAATGACTCTTCACTATCTGGTCTGAGCAAAGGAGCTAAAGCAGCTCTGCTCTGTTAGGTCTAAGTGCATTTTCACTACAGCATGTTTGTGATACCTGTTGCTCTCTCTTATCTTCCACAGTAAAAGCTTTTCCTTTCCCCTCATTACTTCAGAATATGTGACATTTTTATCCTTGTTTCACAGCCAGGTGTTCCTTTGGCAGGGGCTACCTGGCTATTCTCATGATGTTCTCGGGCTACACTCCTGCTTGAAGTCAAAGGAAGATTTGAGCCATGACGACCAGGCTGATAAAGTTTTTATCAGCCTACGTAAATCTATCAATTATGCCTGTACTTGCCACACTTTCATACCTGTCCAGAAGTGAAAGGTACTCAAATATCCAACAGTACTACAACAGTCAATGACAGCTCTGTATTTTGCACGTTTCAAACTCAGTTTATGATTGATACTTGAACTTTTGATGCTTGCCTGTGGTCAGCTGTCCAGGTCTTCTCCCTTCACATGCCACCCCTTGGTCTCCTGGGCATGCCCTGTGTGCTTTTAGGAATCAGTTACCATTATTGTGCACATTTCACATCTTGCTGAGGACCCACCAATGTGACTATTAGTACATGCACCACTGCACAATAGAAACATTCCTGTCTTGGAATTACAAAATCTTTTAAAGTCACTCTTACGCCTTTGAATTGAATTGCACAATCCTAGTTGTGAGAACAGCCACCGGCCAGAGCAAAGGGCACACTTTGCAACAGAAATCAGAAGTGTGCGTCTTGCAAACATAACATACAGGTGGAAATATCAAAACAAGTAGCTCTCAATCCTTTCTCCTCCCCTCCCTTCCCATACAGTAGGTTTCATTTCAGCTGTGAAGTAAAGCCCGGTGGAAGGAGGAGGAGGATTTTCTGCTGACCTGTGGAGCCTGTGCATCCTCCAGCTCCGTCAGGCAAGCAGATGGAAGATATAAATTCTCTCTTCAGGCCACTTGGCAGAACTAATCTCTTTTAATCTGCTCTCTTTATGGCACCTCTCTGGTCTGACAAAACTCCAATTTATCGACTGTCAGCAGAGACCACGAGGCCTGGATCTTTCTTCAGTAGTTCCCTTCCTTCAGCAGTGTTGAATGACAAGGGAGTAAATTTAAAGGAAGCCTTTTGGTCGCTGAAGCCCAATAGAGATGCAGAGTGTTATATCAATAGATAGCAGTATTCTAAAGTAATTTAAAATGTGCACATATGTGACTAATTAATGAGAAATTGAGACAGTTTCATTCAAGTGATAAGCCAAGGAGAGCATGGCATGAAAGAGAAGCTGGAAATGGCCAGTTTCCAAAGCGAGGCCATCAGGTGATCTGAGGACAACACTACCCTACCTGTATTGCTTCCTATTCTATTAAACTTATTAGGAATATGCCTACATTACCTAGATTCAGCACTCTCCTTCCATTTACAGGGTGAAAAGAGAGACATCTCAGGGCTTTCTGACACTTTAACTGATTAGTCCCATGGCTCTGACTTATTGATTCCCTCCCCTGTGTGATCCCTTGGGAAGAAGAGTGTACATTTTGTGAAGCATTTAGATATCAAAAAGAGAAGGGAGGCTGGAAAACTCAAAGGATACAAATAATAAACTTTGATTATGGAAATCTGTTTCTTTTTTAATCCAATCTGGCAAGACTACATTGAACTAATTAGTTAGGGAAAAACATTATTTACATACATTAGTTCTTAAATATCTTAAATAAGATATTTATTGGCATAATATTATGAAGGGCAATAGTTAAATATTAACTGTTTTGGCACAAACTTTATGACAGTTTTCCTGACTTCACAGGTCAAAATTAAGTTGCAACCAGACTGAGTGCCTGTCACACAGACAATCTGCAGCAGGAGCACAAACTGAGCACCAGCTATTTTGCATACTGATTCAGTGCTGTATCCACCAGCTCATCTTCCCACTTTTAATTCCCTGAACCCATTCGATCAGAGTCGTCACAGGACACAGGTTGCAACTTAAATGCAGTTACATACTTCATTTGCTATCTCACCCCAAAGGGTTGAATGGAATTAATCTGAATGAAGTTATTCACATGCACACAAATGTGTGCAGAACCAGCCCCTAAATAAAAACCATTTGAAAATGTGTGCCCTGTAAGAGAAAGAACTGTTCAGAGCACTCTTTTCTGCTTCGTGGGTGTGTTGCATTCATAAATCATAAACATGAGGTAAAAGTACTGCAAAGCCACGATGGAGCTTGGAGTCAAAAACAATCTGTTTTGGTCTGCTGGTTTGGAAATGGTTTTCTTGATGAAACTCATGAGTCCACTGGAGACTGAGACACAGATGGATGAGCTGAGCATATGATAAACCTGCTGCATGAGTTTGTAGTTAATTGCCCATCATCTTCTTTGTCTCACCATAAAAAATGTCACGCCCACCTTGCACAGTAAAGGTAACCTGAGTGTCATAAACCATTTGTCTCCTGTGCTTTCTTTGCTGCATTATGCGATCACTCTTGTTGTTAGAGTGCTGTTGAGACAAGACAAATTTGCTAAGCTTTTTTACAGATGAAGCACACTGCATCTTTTATCAAATGATCTCCATTCTCTAATGAGAAGAAACACCTTCCGGAGTCATCTGCATACTAATATCTTTATTTCTAAAACAATAAGCAGGCTGTAACTCACAGAGCCCTTAGTCAGGATAGAGCTGTTTCATCTGCATGAGCAAAGTGCAGAGAGCTCACTAACAAAACATGTCCCTGTATCACAAACATGGAGGGCACCTTGTATCAGCAGAAAGAGGGGCCGAGGGGTCCAATACAGGAAATATTGAGTGGGGACTCCATAAGAGAAGCACCACTGTCTTCCCCCATCCTCACAGCTCCTGTTGGGAAAAATAGCTCCTACCCCCTGCACCAAACAGAGCACAAGGCTGGTAGTGAAGCTGCAGGACAAGGGGCCTTGAAAGCAGTAACTGATAGGACAGATACTATCAGTGCTTCTCAAATGTGTTTATCATTGGTTCATTTCTCTCCCTCTTCTTTTTTATTATTACTTGAGGACAAAATATTGCAGAAACAGGTCATTTCAGGGCAGTACAGTAGTCTTACTCTGAGCAATAAGAAAGACAAAAGTCTGACCACTGCACTTCTAAGTCAGCTTTGAGAAAAAGCTCTACTTTTTTGCTTGACTGCCGCAGTACAGAAAGGCTGCTCTTGCCTGTGACAGCTCAAAGCCAAATGGTGTCAGGTCTTCTGGGGCATCGGGTCTCCTGCCTGCCAACATCTCTGCTCTGAGCTAGGCTCTGAGCCTAGTGGGCATCATCCATTAAACAGAGTGAAAAGGGAAAAAAAAAAAAAAAAAAACACCTTCCTTGCACCGTGTCCTTTCAGAGGAAATGGAAACCTTTTCTCAATTTTACCGATGCTGCTCAACCGGACATCTGGAAGCAGCCAAAACGTTTAGTGATGTCAGAGCTTCCCCAGAAAACTCTTCTTCAGCAATCTGTTATTTTAAGCAGGAATGAGCAAAGTCTAATGGGCAGTTAAAGGAATTAGCCCCAATTTCCCTACTGTGCTTTACAGTTCACAACCCTGATTTTCAGAACTTAAATCTTTGGCAAATAGATTTTCCCTGTTCCTCTCACAGCACCGATTCACTTACCCTTTCCGCAGCTCCCCTTCTAGTGCTGCCAGAAAAGAGAGGAGCTGCCAACACAGAGCTCATTGCTCTTTGAAAGCTTCTGGAAACAAGGAGGACCCTGCTGCACATCTAATCTTAGTTTGCTGAATGTAAGCAGAAATGTCTCCTAGAAGAATAGCCTACACTTGAGACGTTAAGGATAATACTGGTGACTTAAGTGGGGGTCTATGTTTATTAATCTAAGTGAGTGACTACTTCAAGCACTTGAGAAGTGATGAAATCAATAAAAATGGTCATCTATTGAAATAAGAATTGAAATAACCTTGCTCTCTTACAGGTTCCTGTGAGCTTGCACTACAGATGACCATTTTTCCCCATCCAAGACAGAGGGGCTGTTCCACATTACATATGTTTCCTTCCAACTGTATTAAAACAAACACTAAATGGAAGGTGGTTTTTCCCATATCTTTCAAAAGGCTGCCACCATATGGGGAATTTGTTTTAATACAAGGCTCAGTTTTGGGTTTTGCAAATAGATCTGAGGCATCAGTCAATCTCTGAAAGGAGCCAGTGCTTCAGGGTCAGCCAAGGAGCTACAGTACTGCCTGTGGATTAATGGCACAGAAACAGCTCTGTACCATGAAAGGCTTAGGGCTGTAATTACCTTTCTCCTTAAAAATCTGTACTTACTGCAAAATGGGTATTTTATTCATTTGAGTTATGAATAGTTTGTATATTTTGAACTGTATCATTTAAACTCTGATGCACTGTTTTCCTCTACATACTCTTTTTCCCCTCTACATACTCTTCTGCCTCTTCCCCTGCCTTGCCAGCAAGTAGGCTGGGGGGAATACAAAAAGCTGAGAGGGAGCATGGCCAGGACAGCTGATCCAAACTGGCCAAAGAGCTATTCCATGCCATAGAATGTCATGCCCAGTGCAGAAATCTAGGGGAGCAGGTGGGAAGGGACAGATCACTGCCTGGGCATCAGTCTGCATATAGTGAGCAATTGCACTGAGAATCACTTAAGGGGTTTTGTTGGTGTGTTTTTTTTCTTCCTCTATCTCTTTTTTACATTCCTTTTCATTACTATTTTCTATTTTATTACTATTATTGCTATTAATATATTTTGGTTTTGTTAGTAAACTGTTCTTAGTCGAGTTTTACTGGTTTTTCCTCACTCTCTGCCCATCCTACTGCCAAGGGGAGTGAGTGAAGTCTACTACAGTAAGTGTATGGCTACGTGATGCTCAGTTGCTGGCTGGGGTTAAACTACAACAACACTTTAAAGGATTGTTGTCACTGACTTACATTTTCTCATCTTGCCACTTGAACGACTGGAACATCCACAATGCCTGTCTACACCTTTTCAAGGCAAAGATCTTTTCCTCACACACATCTTTTTAATAACAATGCTGTAATCAGCATGAATTATTTAATGAGTATCGTTATGGAAGCCAGTAGTGTTCATGCCATCAGGACAAACAGCCTAGAACCAGACTCAAGGCATTGCTCAAAGGGATATGCAGCTCAGCAGCCCGTGATGTTGGATAGGCTCTCTCCCATTGGATCCCTGTCAGGATGCTGTCAGTCACATAGATGAGGTCTGTTCTGCCACACTCTTTCAGCAAGCATGAAATCTTACTGTACTGTTCACATCTCAAACATGACGGGTTTCTATTACTTCAATTAAAATCCTCAGCTTAAAGCTGCACATAGGAATAAGCTATTTTCTAATTAGTGATGTAGATCACTTACTTCCAAATGTCAGAAAGAGACTGATAAAGACAAGTCTAGACCAGAGTAGAAATGCAAAATGGATCTGAGATGTAAAATCCTTCCTGACTTCTGCAGTAACCAGAACAACAAAAGCACAAAGACAAATACTGAGAGGTTACAGTATTTTTTAATTGCTTCAAATTTGAAGGCATATTTTGAGAATATTTTATAAGAAAACCACCTCTACAAAAGCTTAATTCCACTGAATAACAGAAGAACATTTTAAATAAGGTTTGCATAACCTTCTGGGCCAAGTCCTCAGCACTATGGATACCCACAACTAATTCAGCTTGTCAGAAAAAAATCAGTACAAAAACCTTTCCCACTTTTCTTCAGAAGCTGTATACAGAAAGAGTTGGCTTTTAGATGTCAGGACATACAAGTTAAAAGGAGGATTTCAGCAAACTGATATCTTAGCATCCCTATGCCATAGTAGGGATTTAAGCATATACTAGCAAAAAAAGTGTTAGACCTGCACAAGGAAATAGGAAACAAGACAGCAAATCATCATCTTTACACTGACAAAGTTGTAAGAAAAGTCTAGAGTAGCATCACTACCTAAGCCACCAATAGGTTATAAAAAGAAAGCTATTTCATGGCTGCATAAATATTTCTTTGCTGTTACTAGAGAGGAGCAGGAAGCAGTTTGTTAGTACAACTACCAGCAGAGGCACTGAGAAGGTCATGCTGGAGGAGCTCTGCCAACACTGCTGGGCACCACGCCATCCCAGTCTCTAGGAGCTTCAACCATTTCTAAAGTTGTTTTACCATGAAACTGCACACAGAAAATCACCTGTAAACGCAGTATGAGGTGGAACATTCTACAAGGTGACGCAAAACAGTAAGACTGTATTGTCTGAGTGGCCACAAGTAGCCTGTGCATCATTTACTCACCTGGGCAGCTCTCGCCAGACATTATAGGAATATTTTTCAGAAGCCTGGAAGATGAAAGTAGCAGTGATAAATAAAATAATACAGTTTAATATGGTAATATCATTGCATCTACCTGAAACATGTAGCTGTGGACATGAAACAGAAATTATGTGTTCACCTGCTCAGTAAGGGATGCCAGGATGACCTGACCTGGGGTGGGTGATACTGAATTTTCAGTCAGTGGACAAGCATTTGGTGAGTCATGAAAACTCTTATTCTGCAACCCTATGGGAATAAACATGGCTCAAAGAAAGACAAGATTTTGGGGAGTGATTTCTATTGGAATTAAGTATTAAACTGAAGAAAATGAGAAAAGGTGAAAGGAGGGAAATGTGAAGCCTTTCCTTGCATCAGAATTGCTCCACATCATACACTGGAGTAGCTCTCCTGATAATTTTGCAGTCACATTGGATCACATCAGAACACTAAAATCATGCATGAATTTGATAAATAAAGATAATTCTTCATCTCTCAGTAGAACCAATTAAGCCAGAGGTTCTTCCTATCAAGTTACAAATGTTACCTAAAGATCAAGTTCCAACCGAACATGAGTGTTTATTCAACAAAATACTCTAGTACCTGCACAAGAAAGTTAAACAAAGTAAGAACTTTCAAACAATACTGTCTTTAAACTTCATTCTTCTTGTGGACACATTTTCAAAGGACAAATAGAGACAGAGCAGAGGATTGGTGTGGAATATCCAAGCAATGTCCTGGCCACTCTCCCAGTTCGCTCATTAACGCACCTTTCCTTTGCCTAACACAGGGATGGAAATAGTCCAGAATTGATTTGCTAAAGAGCATGAAACTCAGCAGATCTCACTTCCATCAAAAAAAGTCTGATTTACCCAAATGTTTCTTGTACTGTTTCCATGTCTGAAAGATAACAGCTGCTGAATTTGAAATGTAGGAAGGCAATACAGGCATGACGTGAAAACAGAGTTTGGAAAAGGAAATTTCTGCCCCAGGCTCCCTGGATCCTTAGCTAGATGTGCCGTGGGGAAGAGAGGTGGGCAGTGGATAGCTGGACTCTCTCTGCAGCAGGAAGCGGTGCTCTCCAGCTGGAGCTGAAGCTCCTGACCACTTGCTGGTCCATCCTCTCTGACCAAAGCCAAGAGGAGTCAATGAGGCTGCAACGATTTTGAGATGGAACGCTGTGGCTGGTCTTGACTAGTGTGAATCTAAAGAGCTCATGCACAAAGTAATGGGATTACACTGTACTTAGAGCAAGGCTCAGCACCCAGGTTCAGTGCACTCCATTGATCTCCAGCAGAAATCAACTTGCCACTTCCAAATGGCATATGGAAATGTCACAACCTTTCCTTTGTCCAGATATCTACAGGTCATTGATGAAGTTGTCCACCTGAAACCAGTCATTTCTAGGCTTATTTGCCCTTCAAAGCATACACCTCTGTGTCTGTGTAGAACAAATATCAGTGTCTGGAGCTCTGTGCATCTCTGTTGTTTGCTTTATAACAAGAATTGCCAGACAATATCAACCCAGAATTCTATATAATCCAGTCTCTGGCAGTGTCTAGGCACTAACACATTTCCAAAGCAAGAATCCATAAAGTTTTTCGATACAGATATCCCCCTAAATAGAGAGGAATTTATGAGGAAGCACAGCCTTGGAGAATCAAATTTTCTCTTCTTTACTGTTGTCCCAAAAGAGTCACTACAATTTTCAGATAATGACAGGAAGATGGAGTTTGAACCAGGAACACGTAGAGCTAAAGGAATTGGCTTCACAGCTGAGGAAAAAAAAAGTAGGCTCACATCTTCCCTGGGTCAATCACAGAGCTACTCAGGGTACAGGCTGAGCACAGCATCACCAGAATGAAAATGATATCTGACTATGAAAGATTAGTTTCCTGTGCCATAAATATATGAATGGGAAAGTATTTTGTTCCTGTCTCTCGTTTGCCCAGAATACTCTTAGAAACAAGATATTTTTCACCTTACTGAGGAACTCTAACTCAAACCCTTTAAATAAGTATAAGACCAGATATTTATCTGATTATATAAACAAGTTTATCCTGTACACTTCAGTGGCTCTATATTGATCCATACTGCTGAGAATCTAGCCTATAGATTTTAAATTAGTGTTTCCCTGGCTCCAGGGTGCTTTAAATTCCTTTATCCTAATAAGCCTTTTAGAAGGGCTTGACTTCTGTACCCACCAGTTTCTTGCCCATATATAAGAAAACTAGTATTTCCACAGGAAAGTGTCACTGTTGCAAGGTGGGGTTTGTGTCTTTTTTTATTTGTCATACTTTATTTTAAACACTTCATACATTACTCATGGAAAACTTGACCAGAAACCCGTAGTATCAACTGCCAGATTTAGACCCCAGTTGGACAGTAACCACCCTACAGGATTTATAGCCGGGATGGCAAGATAATATTTGAAGAAGGGAATAAATCTTCGTGATATCTTTGCAGAGAAAAGAGATGAACTAGTATAGTCAAAGACAAAAAACCTAAAAAGTTAAATATCACAAATTTCAGAGCAAAATAATCACTGTTAAAGCCAGAAATGTGGATTACTTATTATAGGTAAGATATATAGAGATAGATAAAGCCCTTTAATTTTGAGTACTGGGAATAGTTAACAAGAAAGAGAAAGCAAGTTTTGGAGACAGACAGTTTGTGTACTTCAGTGAGCCAGAGCTCACCAGTGGTCACCCAGTGCACTCGGTGAAACCCTGCCTTCCCTTTTGAATGTCTGGCTTGAATTAAAAACACACAAAAATGTAACTAAACAACAACAAAACCACAAACCAAATGTCTATCAAAACATCCTAAACTGCTTGGAAAGTGTGAATTGTCGTGTAACTCACAAGCTTACATTTAAGACCACACAACTGTCACAGTAGAGGAATGACTATACACACCATCATTTTCAGGCAGCTTCTTTGGCAGTCAATAGTACTGAGAAAAGAAAGACAGGAACTGTCTTCAGCAAAAGCCTTAGTTCTGATGTTTATTTGGCGATTTATCCATAATCATCTTATGGAAAAGGTTTTAACAAATACATTTATCCAGTTAATCCATGACAGGAAAATAATTCAATAAGTTCACAGTCCCACCCTGTGTTGGGTACTTTCTGACTTCCTCTAGTTCTTTCACACAAACTTGACATTTCTCTTCATAACAGGAGCACTCTCATCCAGCACATAAACAGGAAACCTACTTGGCCCTTTCAGATATTAGGTAGGAGTAGCACTGCATAGCTCAGAGGTTAGCATTAGCATTTTATTTCTGTAGTGCCACTGGATTTTACCAACAATGATATTCTGAGATTTTATTTCCCTCATAAATTCAGAGAGTCTTCTTTATTGCTGATATGGAGTTTGTGAGGATTCCTACTCTAAAAGAGCAGAAGTCAATAAAAGTAATAAATTAAAGGCACTCAGCTCGTTTTTCCTTGGCCTGGCTTTACCAATTCCCTTGAAATCCTGCCACCATTGAAAGGTACTGCTAGTACCCTCCACAACAGTCTGTGAGGTAAAAAAAAAAAAAAAAAAAAAAAAAAGGGGGGGAAAAGAAGAAATTACCTGAGTGTGCACAACTCCATCCTGAATTCCAGCAGTTTGCCATGTTCCTCTCACACAGCCTCAGGAGCTGGAGAAAAACTCTGTATGTTGTCGATTGCTGCAAAGTGACTGGAGCTTAAATGAGGTTTTATCTTTAGTAAGTGTTTATTTCACTCCCCATAAAGTAAAATGCACAGCAGTTTAGCAATAATGTTATTCACAGCCCTGAGTGTTACGGTGAACCCATTATTTTTATTGCTTGCTGTGCAAAAAAAAAAAAAATCATTTCATATTTAGGTAACAGTGGTGTTACGAAATAAATAAGTAGGTAGGATGCTGCATAAAACCTAGGTGCAAAATACACATACAATTATGTGCCTAAGCAACACAGAAATACATTAGAAGTGCTCACAGAAGTTTTATAACTGTGAGGATAATCACCTATTTGCATGTGCAATTACTCCAGTTGCATATGCAATCACATCAATTGTCCAATTATATCAACTGTTTTTCCAATGAGCTAAAAGAAAAAAGAGTAAATCACACATTTCTCTTTGCTGTAATAAAAATGTAATTTGCATACACGGGGAAAAAAAAAAAGGATATCTCTTTTCTGGGATATGAAATTAAATTGCCTTGGAGTATTGTGCTTTTCTAGTTTTGAATGAAGCGTGAGACTTTCTGTGGTATTAAAAAAGGTTGGAGTTGGTTTATAGCTTAGGACTTTACAGCAATATGTTCTCTTGGGCCACTGTAATTACTGTACAGCTCCCACTGTCAGCAGAGAAATTATTTTGTGTTTACAATGAAGAAGATATAGTCTTGGGGCACCAGACTTTTTAAAGCATTCTTTTTGTCTGTAATGACTTAGATCATTAGGAATCACATTTATTTCATTTCTCAGAAACATGCAAATAAATGAAGAATTAGAAAATCCAATCTAGAATTTTATTTCCAGAATTACCCAACATCTGCTGTTCCTAATAGCTAAACCAGCAGTAGGAAATCCCTTAATCTACTCATCATCAATTTAGACTTGTGAAATGTCCAGAAATAATCAGAGAGATATTAAAACAGTCATCTGGATTTTTGGGGTGCATGTAGCATTTACAGATTTTATTTTCTCAGTTTAGAAATATAAAGTTTTACTTATTTGCCTCATTGCTACCACAAAAAAAAAAAAAAAAAAAAAAAAAGTAACATAACCAGAAACAGAAAATTGGCCATTGGGGAAGAAGTCTTGCAGTGAGATATTTACAAGCCCCTCATCAGATTTGCTCTCTCCATCTTTGTATTTTGGTTGTGCCACAATCCAGCCCTGCACAGGGAAAGG
The DNA here is from genome assembly GCA_013401255.1 of Urocolius indicus. Classification (NCBI taxonomy): domain Eukaryota; kingdom Metazoa; phylum Chordata; class Aves; order Coliiformes; family Coliidae; genus Urocolius; species Urocolius indicus. The sequence continues at coordinate 439,440 of WBNH01003138.1, read as the reverse complement.
GATGTAGGCATTTTGGGGTGCCACTCTGGTCCTTAGAAATCCCAGTATGGCTAAAGCCATGAACAATTTATTGCTGAACAGGCAGCATGCCAGCCAGGCAGATGGAAGCCACTGAGTTCAGATGTAGCCAAGAGACCATACGTATGGAACTGAATGTGGACATCCATCAAAGGGTTTCCACCAAGGGATGCTGAAATTCCTGTCTCGGTCAAGCTACCACATCTACAGTCCACACAGATGAGATTTTCTCTCTAAACCTATCTTGAATTCTAAATGTTAAAAGAGGAAATTATTGCTTTCTGCTTTGATGGATGACTATTTAAAGTGGAAAAACCAGAGTATGCTCTTGCATGAGCTAAACAGCATCAAAACCAAACAAGCATCTTTTCTATCTTTCCTTTCCTCTGAAGCAGATGGAGAAGTGTTGTATAAGGCAAGAGCTGTGTGAAGCTGTAATCTATATATCAAACTGAAATTCCTGTTGGTCTACATTGTCCTAACAAGAAAAGACAGATGGTCTCTGTCATTCAGACCTCTACTTAAGAAAATAAGACAAAAGACATTTCATAGGCTTTTGAACTTTTTAGAGGAATAAACAATATTAATCAAAATATCATAAAAATACTAAAAGTGTTGAATCTAGTTTTGCTTCAAAAGCTGACCCTACAAAAATTAGAAAAACCTTATATCATTTTTACTTTAAGTCCAAAATTAAACACAGGTAAATACGTCACTGAGGAATAAAAACTGGAAACACATGACTCACATTATTTTTCCATTTTCATCTTCTTTAGAAGTGCCTCAGTCCCTGGATCAGGGTTTTCCTTTTCCTTGGCAGTCTACCCTGAGCATGGATTGCACAGCATCTTTGTTCGCTATCAACTTTACCACAGTATTACCTTTCATTTTTGTTAGTTTCAGAGGTATTTTTCCACTTCTGCTCCTCTTCCAAATCTGGCCTTTCTATAACAACAAGCACTGAAATTAAACTGAAGGCAACACATATAGCATTGATATCAAAGCTCAGTTGATTTACAGTTCAAAATCACTTCCCAGTTCCATCCCCCAGCAGATATACACATGAGCCCTAATTTAGGGACAATATATCTTCAAACCATAAGTTAGACCTTGGGAGAAAGTTTTCAGCTAGAGGAAAGTGTTTTGTTTTTTTAAGACTAACTTTCCTTTCACCATCAGGTAATTTAAAGCCACGTGAGCCAGCAACGCCAGCTTCCTACCAGGAAAGCTGGAGCTCTTGATTGCCACACACTTCAACTGAGTTATGGTTCTGGAGTTCACAAGTACTTTAAGGTCATTTTTGCACTGCAGCTGTAATAGAGAGGTTTCAAAAGAACAGTTTGTTAATGGAGAGACTCTTCTTGTGCCCTCTTCAGACAGCAAGGATGGTGCTTCAAGTCAGCCGCCGTCTGCTGCGACGTCTGTGGGCTTTTCGTGAAGGGGCTCAGAGGTGCAGGCTCTCGTGTTCCCTTAGGAACATGACAAAAAAAAAAAAAATCAACGCTGGAGAGTTAATGTTAGTGAATCTTCTTACTTGGTCTGTCAAAGGTCCCATGGAGTAAAAAACAGCTCATATGCAACAAAATGTGCCTTGGTTGTGGGTTGGGTTTTTTTTTTTGCTTTCCTTCGTCTGCTATAAAATGGCAAAGTTTGTGGAATTTCTGAGAACAGTCCTTGCTCTTTGTGATAATCTTTATTCTTGCCCTCAGTCACGTTTCTTTTTCATGTGTAAATAATTACATGTGTAATTGTGTATGAGACTGAGATTTTAAACATCAATGGAAAGGCATTTATTCATAAAGTTTAACTAAATAAACAAAAGTAGAAGCAAAATGTTGTGATTTGTATTTGTTGATCTCTGGGATGAACACCTGGCTATTCTGGCTGTGAAAGCTTGCTCTTCATGTCATTGTGGGCAATGGGGTGCCTCCTAATTACCAAGCTAGTAAAGGATTTGGAGTAAGTCTCAGATGAAGGAGAGTTAAGGGATCTGGAGCTGTTGAGCCTGGAGAAAAAAAGGCTCAGGGGAGATCTCACTCCCTACAACTACCTGAAAGGAAGCTGTAGCCAGGTGGGGGTTGGTCTGTTCGCCCTAGAAACAAGCACTAGAACAAGAGGAAATGGCCTCAAGTTGTGCCAGGGGAGATTCAGGCTGGATATTGGGAGGAATTTCTTTGCTGACAGGGTTGTCAAGCGTTGGAAGGGGCTGCTCAGGGAGGTGCTGCAGTCACCATCCCTGATGGGGTTTCAGAGCCGGGTGGATGTTGCACTGAGGGAAATGAGCTGGGACAAAGACTAGACTCAATGATCTTAAAGGTCTCTTCCAGTTGAAATGATTCTATGATTCTATAATGTGGCTGCTTACCAACAGTGTTTGTTACAGAGACACTGACAGGCAGGTCAGGATACACGTTGGCTTATTTGTGAAAACAATTTTGCATCAAGAGAGCAGAGAACTCCAAGACTTCCCCAGAGCAGTCCAGCAACAATTCTCCACTCAGCAAACAGCTTTGGGGTATTAAATGTGCAACTGCACATCAGTTTTACAGACAAACATTTATGTAGACAAGACTAGCAGGATTATTGAATGTTTACTTGGAACCAATCTGCAATATGGGGCAGCTGAATACACAGGGTGAATTTATCCATGTGCCCACCACCAGTAATTATAAACATTTAAGCACTTGAAATCAGAACTTAATGCACAATAGTATTTTCATTTCTCTGATTTGCCCAACTTCCCTCTCCCCTTTTTCCTTAAAAATCAGCAGCTGCTCTCATCCCAGCTTGAGTCCCACACCAAGTCATATTTGAACCATTCAAATAGATCAGGTATTTGTGTTTCACTTGCATGTCTAGTCTCCTAACATTTCAAAGACAGAAGCTCTAGAAACCATTTAGAGCTCTGGGACAAGACCAAAGTTCTTCTTTTTTTAATTTTAAATTCACTTTATGGGCACAGATATAGAAGGGAGATGTTTCATTAAATAGCAGGGTTTCTCCAGACTTTAAATCTTTTGCTTTAAGCAAATTAACTAGATAAAGTTATGACTAAAATACCTCCAAATAGAGCTTTTGGGCTTCCCAAAGAAGAAGCAGAGCAGTTACAAGTACTTAGCTTTGTTGTTTCAAACAACAAAACTCTTCACCATCCAACCTACATTCCTATCTTTAATGCTGTTCTCCTAGAACAAGTATCAGTCTTCCTTCCCATTTAAAAGCTATACTCTTCAAGACCCTGATTCAAAGGATTCACTTAAAGACGTGCTTAAATATGTTCTTAACTATTAATACCTTTAAATTATATCTTATAAAGATTATATACACAGAAACCACAGTGCATGAAATACGTGATGTACTCAATTGGGACTGGGACAACTTGTTACCAACCTCTGTTTCCTGCTGCAAGCCTGAAGACATCTTCAGTCTCAGAAAACTTCCTCCTGCAGAAAGCAAAGATGAAAGTTACTATTCCATGAAAAAGTGAAAAGGGTGATACAACCATCTCTGACACTCCCAAGGAAAAAAGGTGACACTATGGGCTCCCCAAAGGGATCATTTCATGCAGCCAGGCCACTGCAGAGGCCACTCAGATGACACGGGCTAATGAGGTCCAGCAGAGGTAATATGATGGGGATTTACTGACTGGAAAACCAGTATGTATTGCCTTGAAAAGGCAGAGGAATAAAGGAGAGTGATCAAAATTGGGCACTCAGTCTTATTTAGTACTTGGTTTTATAACAGCAAAAAAAAATGACGAGTAGTATTCTTGCACCTTGAAATAATGTTGAATTGCTGTCTGAACATATAGCATAACCAGCCTTGATAAAAGCAGTTGGCACTGCAGCTCCTCAACGAACAACACTTTCTGCATTCAGCTCAAAGCAGCAGACTCCTGTTCTGCACCCATTCTATTTTGCACATCAGGGGACACGTGCATAAAAAAGTTCAGTTCTAACAATGGCTGATAAAGGTAACAGAAAAAGATGAACATTTAATGCTGTGGAGTACTGGTACAGTAAAGAAGAGAAAATAACAGCTCATTACTACAAAGTATTGTGATTCACATGTACAAATGAGCCCTCTTAGGAGAGGTTTTGAAGTTAAACTTCAAAAGCAACTCATTCCCGGGTAGGGAACTCACTTTAGCTTTCAAAAACTTTAATCAGGGCTCTGCTGCTTCCCTTTCTGAAACTTTGGGAATCAGTGGGAAAGTTCTAGAGAAGGCAGAAAGACAGAACAGCTGGGGCTGGCAGTGAAACATCACCATGCAGAGCAGGTTACATCAGAAAAGTCCCTGGAGAAATGAACTGACACTAGGAAGGATAACAGGGACTATTAAAGTCAGACCTATCCAGCAGATGCATATTTTGCCTCTAGGGCTGTTCCCAAAGAAAGTATCCAGCAAAGCCCAGGGTCTGACATGACCTATCTTTTCCAGGGGAAGCATGTGGTGGTGATTAGCCAAACCCTTGGCCACCTATATCATCGTCTGAGGCATCTGCTCGCACTCCCAAAACAATGTGCCTGATGTTAATCATTAGCACTGATCTTTCCATTGCTTTAGCACATCAGTTTCTGTTGAAAACAAATCCAAAGCCACTCCATGGTGGGTTTTGGCCCAGGATGGTAGAACTGGGCTGACAAATATCACAATTTCTACTAATGGATCCTTGCTCTATGACTTTCATTACATTTGCAGCAGACAATGAGAAAAGCAGGTTTAAACTCAGCATTATTATATTAAGTCATTTCTTGTTTGAGATTCTGAAAAGAGTATTGTTCAAAACTACATCCTGGAAATACTGACAGCAGTGTTGTCATGCCAGAGTATACAAGGGAATTCACATAACACAATTTGTGCAGAAAACGTCCAGTGAAAAATTACATTCATATTTGCCTTGTCAGAGCCAAAACAAAGCACTCAGAAAGTTATCTACTGACACTGACACAAATACCAATGATGGTTATTTCAAGCACTGCTGCAAACCCTACTGTGAAGCAGTAGATTAGGTTATTTGGCAATAGTTTGCCACCCTTCCTGGGACCACATTTACACTCCTTATCTATCCAGAATAAGACTCCAGATAATGCTTTTATGCCAGGGCTGAGCCATTCCCATCTGCTGATCCTGCAGGTAAAAGAGAATTATTGGGTATTTGTACTGAACTACTTCCCACAGAGTTGAAGGTAAATCACAGAGTGGGAACAATGACTAGAGGAAACAGGTCATTGGAGAACATGCAGGATGTACTGGAAGAGAAAAGGAGTGGGACTGCAGCAACAGCAGTCCTGCAGAAGGGGAATATTCAGGGAAAATAGCCTCAGTTTCCTGGGATCTCTGCATATCCCTGGGCCAGAAGCTCCACCAGGTTTTTTTTTTTTCTCTTTTAATTTCAAGGCAGTATCTCTACGTCTATATATATATAGAGATACAGGAGTATCTCTAGCATTGGAAAGAGACTTCCTCAAGGATTACTCCTCTGATAGCAGTTCTCCCACTGTGGAGTTGGGTATAAACTGTCTGAGCAAAAAAACATAAAAACTGTTTAGGCACAAAATGTGTGTGAGTTCAGTTCAGCTGTGCTGAGATTAACAAATCTCTCTGCCCCACTGTATTTGTAGTGGGCTTTCACTTTATGCCACCTAAACCTGATTCTCCCTACAAGCTTCCTGTGTCAACAACCAAGTTGTTGAATAGGACAGATTTCTGTGTTGCCATATTTTTGTTAACTTGCATGTAAAATAGTCCAGTTATGGTTACTCCAGAATATCTAGGTCAAATACATTTTCCATGCATCTACAGGTCTTTAGTTTCAGTTATATTCTTGCTTCTTGGCGCAGAAAGGAAGGGGGAAAAAAAAGCAGCTAGAAAAACCGAAGTTGCCCTGTTGTACCTGACCCAGTTCCTGGCCCATTTGCTTTCCTTCTCACTGAGCTAATGCTAGAGCAGGGGAGCACACTATTGTACTTATCCACAGAAAAATAACAGAAAAGTTGTTGTGTGCACAGTACAGCTAATTTGAGATGTGAGGAAGCAAAGCAAGGACAGCTATTGCCTGCTACTGCTCTTTAATCCCTTAAAGGCCTGATAGATACCATCATCAGCCCAGCGCCTCGGGAGCGATGGAGTCTAAGAAGATTCTGCTCATAGCTGCAGTTCTCATAAACCCCTGTGTCCCCACGACAACTCTCATGCCTCCTCACAAACCAATATATTTTTAATGGCAATCCCTTACCCTTCTCTTCCCAAGCAGGCTGTAGCTGAGCTGCTGACGGAGCTAGAGGAAATCACTATTAGGAACTTAAAAGAAGCCTCAAATCCTCAGTATGAACAAATTCAGACTCAAATGGCTGGAGGCTGGGACAGCACAGCTTGAAAGCACTGCTGGATGCTTCCCCGCTGGCCATGGCAACCGCCACTGGCCACAGGGCTAAGGAGGTGCATGGCTTCAGTACAGCCCATTAAATCTGTTCCTGTCTTCATAACAGGAGTTGCACCTCCAGCAACTGTTTCCTGTGCCTTGTTCAAAGTCTTTCTTCCCTGGATGAAGAGGCTTTTCAATCCAGGCAAATTAGCTCCCCTTTGATACCTCTTAAGAAGAATATGACATTTTGGAAACTTTCTTGCATCATGTCTACACCGATTTGTACCTTTTACTGCCCATCACACAACAAAGCAAACCAGAAGTCAATTGCATGGTTGAGTTTAAAGGAACTCTGCTTGGCTTGTGACTTCCAGTTTCATATATCTGTATACAGGCAAATATTTTAGATATTTTGCTATCCAAAGGAAAAATTCTCAATCTCACATGTGAGACAAAGGATATACACATACGTACAGATTGTACTTGACATATGTAATTTCACACTACATTCTCCATGCTTTCCATGCTTCCATCCATGAGATGTCATTTCTAACTTATTTTAACTTGTAGAGCTACAGAGCACCATTATGAAATATTTCTTTATAAGACTCTACTAAGCCAAGTTCTTTATTTTCCTTCTTTTTTACTTTCTGATGAAAGATTACATCAATGCCCACATTGTTAATAATTGCTCTGCATATCCTATTGTAGCTCAAGGTCAATTTGATACACAGTACCTTATAGAAGGTGCAAATGTCACAAGGAAACACTGGGGTATTTTTTTCCTTATACTCCTTGCATTATAAGGGAAGATGTCTTCTTTTCTCTTTTGCAACATTACTTCTTGTTTGAGGGAGAGGGAAAGAAACACCATATGTAAGTTAAATGTGTTCAGTATCTTCAGGAAAGCTGACTAAAGAAACTGATACAGGAAAGTGGCTCTTGCTCAGAAATTACCTGGAAAATCAAGAGTTCTACACTGAGCATAGAAAACTGAAAAGTGACAAAGAAGGGCTCAGATCTGAATGCAAAACAGGTGGATCATTTCTGACCACATGTACCAAGCTCTCTGAGGACACAACTTATTTCTGACTTGACTTGGTTTCAGCAGCATTAAATGTTGTTTCACTTTGTAAAAAGGAATGAGTTTAAAATGTTATGCATTGACAGATTATATTGACTATTCCTTTTCTTGTCCTCTGCCCTCTGAGCTCTCTTATTGAGGGGAGGGAAACAAGATTTCCATTAATAAAAAGCAATTTATTTCACACTGTCTGTTGAGCAAGAAAAAAAAGCTTTGTGAAACTCCATCTGTGGCTTTGAGATACTGCTGCTTCGTAGTTCTCCTCCCTATTCCTTGCAACTTTTGTTATTAACATGCATACTTCCACAATTTTTTAAGGTCAAAATGTGCTGGTGTTGCAGTGCCACAGGAGTACTGTGCAGAGTTTTGTGAGCAGTGTTGCATCAGCACAGCCCAGTCATGTCTTCTTTGCAGCACATGACAATTTTTTTTATGGTCAGAACAACTCCAGGTAGTCATTGAGTTCAGCAAACTGAGCTAAGTGCTGAAACTGATTGTCAAACAAAGATTGTCAGGAAAACTGAAGAGTCACCCATATGAGTCTCACGGGTCCATGGAATTGGAGGAAAATTTCCTCCTGATTGTCACACTTCTAAGGCTTTTACTTTTGCTTGCATAGGGCAAGTACTCTAATGATCTCAGCCAGCTTTCCTTGCAAATATCCCACTGCCAGGAAAATATGTTCATGCATATTTGCCCATGAATACAAAAGGATGCAGCAGGAGCCAGGGGCGGGAGAAATGAGGAATTTCTCATTATTCCTGATTATTTCATCCAGGCAGAGCAGTGGAAATGAAACAATACCCAATTATTTGTTGCACAGTCTACCTCACAGTGCTGTGAGGCCAAGGCAAACAGATATCAGTTAACCCACCTCCTTCTTGAACTATTCCTTCATTATATCTCACATAGTAATTCTCTAGACAAATCCCAGCAAAAATGAATACAATTTCTTCTCCTAGCAGAACATAAAGACAATTCAAACCTGTGTTGTCCCATCCAACAGCCTGTAAACGTCCAACTGGCAGTGACAACCTCAACATCTGAAACTACAATATGAAAAAGAGGGAAGAGAAGGACCATCTGAGTTTACTTACGACGGTACTTTCCAGCTGATAACAATAATTATTACCATAAATACCCACAAAATTCACTCTGTCAGCCAAGTCCATAACAATAATTTGCAATACAAAGCAGAGACACAGAGTGAAGTTTTCCCAAACGATGGTAATGGAAACCTAGGTCCCAGCCACTGGCTCTTACCTGACAGTGATGTGTTTTATTCCAGTGCACAACACCAAGCACACAGAATGCGAGGCAAAGTCCTATAAAACTTACTTCCCACCTGCAACTGAAGAACGAACAAAAAGTAAAATCAGCACCCCTACAGTCAGGTACAGCCCAAGGCACATCTAACAAATATCATGATGAATTTATTTTATTATTAAGAGCTACCAGGCCTATATTGGCATCATAAATTCCATCTCTGAGCCTTCCAAAGTACATACACTGAAGAACAATAATCGAAAGCCTATTAAAGTATTTCAGTGCTTTAGAAATAAAACTCTCAGGAAAAACAAACAAACAAAAAAGTCAGGTCAGGATTTTGATAAATCAAAAACTTCACAGGAAAAAAAAAACACACTACTAACTTCCATTAAAACTTGAAAACCCTTCCTTCAGCCGCTTCCTCTTTAATAAAACTGTGAGATGAAAATTAGCCTGTTTGAAGTTCTGGGTTTAACTTGCCCATAAACTGCCCACTGTGTTTGTAACTTTATTCCTTGTCTTCTCTAGTGAATCACAAGGACCACTTATCAAAAATGAGACACAGTGAATTTCCATACTGGATCCTACAAGTTAAATCTAGAAATGTGTACATTATCTGACTTTGAAATAAACTGATCACATTGTCTATCAGGTGTAGGAATGAACCCAATTTCACAGTCTTGGATTAACTCTGTGCCTTCACCTGATAAAAGTAATGTTGCCTTTGAAATACCAGACACAATTGTTGCACTGCAGAAAACTAACAAAGAATATTTTCCTGCTGTATTGTACTGAAGCTTCTTCCACTTTTTCCTCACTAGAAGGTACTTGAGCAGAAATCAGCAAATAAATTGAACAACAGGTAAAACGTGGTTCAGTCGAACCAAACATGCTTGCTGTTCATTTATACCTCTTACAGACCTTGTATCTGAAGTTTGCAAAAGAACAGATCATGCTTCAGAGAAGCCAGAAACATTTTTTAGTTCTAATAATACAAAACAGATTTGGAGAGAAATCAGTTCATCACAGCTTTCTGAAGCCCAGCTAAGAGGCAGGTACAATCACACTCTGACAAGCGACTCTAACGAGCCTCTTCTGGGAGGCAATTTTGCCAGGGTGGCTTTAGAGCAGTATTTGCATCCTAAGTCCTGATTGGCAGCAAATGAAGCTCCATCAGTGTGCTGAACCACAGGCTTTCATCAGACAGAAGCACAGCAAACAAACGACGCTGAACCGTCTCATTTACTTTCCATATTTTCAAATTCAGTGTCTCCTGCATTGATTCCACCCACTTGCATTTGTAAAATAAGTAGGGTTATTACTGAGCTACTTCTGCAATAAGACTCCCCAAATCTGTGTCTATGAAGACTAATGTGAACTACTCGGTCCTCTCCTGAAAATGGGATGAATCAGTATTGCTGAACTTTAGAGAGGGGAGGGAAGAGAAGGAAATCCCAAATGTTTGATGAGTAATTTTCTGATTTCCAACACATCTTCTGAGCTGTGTTCATTCCAGCAGGCCACCTTGTGATCTTTGCCATCAAAATCATGACATGCTTAGGACAACAGTCTCTCCCAGGAAGCTTCTCATAAACAACCCTGAGATCAGAAAACACTGAAAGTTGTTAACTTGCCTTTTTATGCAAGTGAGTTGCTGCTTCCCCCCCCTCCACACCTTTAAATTAGCACATTAGCTACCACAATGTGCTTAAGCAGCGCTGCTTAATTCAGCTAAACATACAGAAACTCTTCTTGCTTCCCTGTGATTTGCAATTTAACAATACGTATGCAAATGAAATTAGTGCTGGCAAAAATAATTATAGTTGCTCATGGGAAGATTAATAACTAACGTCTACCCTGCTGGTGTTGAGGTTTAATTTAATTCTGTCACATGTATTAGATGCAGAAGCTAATTCTGCATTCAGTATTGTGTTTGGCAATTAATGTGTGCTCACACGCGTGCCTGCCCATAGAGATGGAGTGAAAGGACTGTGCGTTGAGATACACCCCCGTGTCTTGGGAAGATACAAATAGTGATAATTAGATAGTGGATTCACAGCATAATACTTTTTTTTTTCTGGCTATACCAAAAACTACTGCTACTCATCATTTGACAGCGACGAGGATTGACTTATCACTGTAAGGTGTAATAAAGTTGTATAAACTGTCCCCTGAGGCTATGAGTATTTAATAAAAGAACAAGCACCATTCTATACAAGGCTCCTGTGAACAAATCAAATTTAGAGAGCTGCTACAAATACTTGCCTCTGTTTCGGGCTCACTCGCTCAGCTTTGGGCGGGCTGAGCAGCAGCAGAGCCCCAGGCCGTGCCCCTGCTGACCTGACTCAGCCAGAATGTCCGAGGGTTTCCCAGGCAGAGAAGTAACATCCCAATGTGTATAAATACATTAATTCCTTGGCAATGGCAGCCAGCAGCTGTGAACCCAAAGCTATGGCATGCTTGCCTCCAGCACCATGGGGAAGACTGGTCCTTCAGAAAAGCCTGGAGCAGAGAAGCCTTCCCACAGCATCATTCATTCAGCACACAGCTCCTTCCTTCATCAACAAGGTGGAATTGGGCAGGACTCCCCATCCCAAACCTCCCTGCAGCAGAGTCAAAGGGGGTGCAAATCCCCACTAAAACCAGTCTGAAGCTGTTCATTAACCTAAAAAACAACAACAAACAAAATAATTAGTATTTCAGGGTTTTAAGCACCTTAAATGATTAAATCCTTTCTAAATTGTCACGTAATTATCTCTCTGTTTACAAGACTTTTATGAGTGGGATTAGCTTTATTGAAGCCAGTGGGTATAACAGCTGTCTTTCATTTAGGATTAGCATAACAATCAATCAAGAGCCAGCAAGCTGAAGCAGTGAGAGTTCCAATAAAGACAAAACACAGATGAAAATGTGATCTTTTTACCAAGTCAGAGAACACCTCTCATTGTTGGACATTACCTGTTGGAGATTTGTGCCCACATTTGTTTGAAATCTACAGTTTCCCTTTTTAGTGCTTATTCTAGAGCTTAAGTAAAACAAAAGTAATGTTACCTAATTAACTTGTCAACTGTTGCTTTTAAAACAATGTACACTTTTAAGCATTTAAAGCCTTCCAGTGTTTCACCAGACATCATATATTGCCACACCACGCTAGTTTTCTACTGCTGATATTTATGTGAGTTCTCCTGGCAAAACTCTTGTTAGAGCTTAGGGCATCTAATCAAAGCTCCCAAAAAACAGCCTCAGAAACATCCCGAACAAACTTACCAAATACGCACTGAGCACTTCAGAGTAGTTTCAAAACCTTGGGCTTTTCTTCACTAGCAAGGTCATGGCTGAAATAAAGCAAAAAACCCTATCATCAGTGACAAGGTAGTAACTAAATTTACTAGTAAGCAAAGCAGACAATTTATTCACAAGAGAAACTTACACAGCCAGGTTCCAGTGAAAAGGTGTTATATTAAAGCCCCTGACAAAATTGCCAGGATCATTACACAACTGTGATGTTAATCTGATTGAACCTGTGCCAAATTTTTGTAACGTTATAAAAATTAGAACCTTTTAGCATTTTAAATACTATATATTCATCAAATATTGTAAACATTTATTTATGTTATTAATAACAATTGAAATGATAGAGAAAACCCTTAGGTGAAGCTCACAGCATCATAACCAAGGTGACACATCTAAAATTGTAACATGTAAATCCCTACAAGTTACTCAATAGATCTACACTTACAGCTGCCAAAAAAATCCCATGGGTGTTTGCTAAGAAGTTTTATGTAAGCTGTGGATTCCATTTGAATGTTATTCTATGGGAAAAGCAAGAGCAAATCACTTCCCATAATGCTACAACCTCTCATGTTTCCCCATATGTGGATTTAAAGTACTTGACAACTCACAGGATTGTAATTTTGTTATCCTAACAGCACTAGTACCTTAAATCACTGCAGAAAGATCCATCTTCAGGAACACTGCAAACTACATCCTACAGAAGCCCTCTCTTTGCTGCCATTGTTAAGGTATTGCATGCATGCATCAGTCACAGAGATGTTCCATACTTCTGAAGTTTACGAAATCCCTAAGCATGGAAGCAGGTTCTTATACAGCTCTTGTACAGCTGCTATAGCTGACACCAAGGTACCTATGACTACTTTTGTGTCTCATGTTAAGAGAATCAACTGTTCATCCTATGATCTATCATATCTAGACCAAGCAACGTGTCAGACCAGCTCCCTTTCCCGTCTCTAACTTTTTTTCCAAATCAGATTAAATTTGGCATTTCTCCTTCTACCTTTCTCAGTTAAATACTTCTTGAAATAGCACTTCTTTTTCATAGTGACCAGTGTAGTGAACCTACCTCACTAACACACATAGGCAGTGATACATGAAGTTATGCACTTGTTTACAAGCAGCACAGTTGTATGTTGCTTCAGGATCAGCCTTTCATCCAAAAAAAACAGTATAAGGTATGATGTAACTACAGACAACATAACAGCCTAAAGAGAGAGAAAGATTCTCCATGCAATCCTAAATTGTCTAGTTTAGTGTTAAACAATGCCATCTTCAGAAGTGTGGGTAAGTCTCCAGAAGATCAGCGGTTAAAGAAAGATTGCTTAAAATTTAGCTTGTGCAGGAGCACTGCTCCTGCTTGGTGATATGTTTATGATTGGGCTTTGAAGTCAAAAACAATTTGTGTAAGGGACAAGCGCTTAAGCACACGTGTGGCACAGATGCAAGCTCATTAAATTTTAAAAGTTATTTGAATCAGACACTGAAACTCGTGTCTGCAGTTAATTTGACTTGCTTATACAGGGGCATGGACATAGTGAGATGGTCTTTGATTTTTTATTTTTTGTGTTCAGGTTGACTATTTGCACTAAGGAGAGTCAATCCAGTGTAATGGTAATTACCCCTGCACAAAATTCCGTTTTGCAGGATCTGGACTTGTGCTCTTTGCTTTCCAGTTGGTATTTCATCAGCATTTCATGCAACAAGTCTAGGCAAAAGGGAGCATACAAAAATCTATAGCTGAGACTCCAAAAGAGAAGTCTGGTTACTATTCTTCTGCTTCTTCTCCAGGGCTCCAGACAGGGACAAACAACCCCTTGTACTGTGCAGTATGTTGGTTCATGCCAAAGAAAGGCTTCCTGTCTCAAATTAAAATGTCATTAGGCTTGGTGGTGAGCCCCTTTCAAGCACTGCCATCCTATTTTTGAGAAGTGTTTATAAGACCACACAAGAGAAGCAAAGAAAACTGTTTCCATCCCCCACATTCGTTTGTCAGCTCCATCACCAGATTTCCTGATAATGACATACAAAAGTGATGCCAATGACTGTGTTCATGCAGGAAACTCATTTTCCACTGGACTTACAGCACATTTGTACCCCAGGACAGGGATGATCAGGGAGGAGAACTCAAGTCAGAGTCACTACCCAGTACTGCAGCTGTAATACAGTTTAGGATTTTCTTGCCCCTTAGTCCCATTGATAATTAACTCTTGCCTTTCCATGTCAGGCAGCCACTCATGGCAGGAACTTTACGTCTATTCTTGAAGATTAGAGAAGTGACACATCTCCTCCAGATGCTCTGCTATGGTCAGGCAGACAATAAAAGCTCTCTCTTGTTTTTCTTTTTTTCCTTACTTTAAATCCTTCCTAAACTTCATATAAACCCTGCCAAGCTATGCTTACCAGTAGGTTACTACCAGAGGGAACAGGGAAAAAGGTCAATCAATAACTTTGCAATTGCTTTATTCACAGACAACTCATTCTGGCAGTGCAAAACGAGACCCCTTTCATAGTTAATCTAGCTGTAGGTGGTTAATTTAGTTTGCCTTCATCAGTAATATAAAACTGTTTCAATTTTCCTTGATATTCATTAATGAGAATGACATCATGGTTCATCTTTTGTCTTAGATTGATTACTGAAAACCAACAGTATGCCTATTTGATTTGACAACATTACTTAATAGCTCTTTCTGGTTTTCCCCACTTTACTGTTTAAAGCTGGAATTTAAAAGGAATCTCTTTTCAGAACATTTCAAAACAAGCTCATTGTCATTGATCAGTACCCACTACATTCTAGGAAAGGATAGAATGGTTTTATTTCATTTATTTATTCATTTGCTTACCGTCAAACAAATCCACCTGCACTAAATCTGGATTTCTGCACATACAAGGGCAACCTTGAAAGTACTTCCTCGGCTTAACAGGTGGCTTGTATCATGCCTGATATATTCAGACTTTCCAGAAAACATCTGTCCTTATCCCCTCTGGAGAGATGGAAGGTGCTTGTCCAGCTATGAATGAAATCAACAAAAATGCCCATTCCTTCCTGGAGAAAGATATGAGTTCATCATAATGCAACTTCCAAATTATTCCAAATGCTTGAAGACTTTAATGAAGTGAAATGACCAACTGGCCAGGTTGGTGACAAAGGCAACCTGATATATTACCTGATCCTGCCTCTTGGGAAAGTGCCCTAAATACAATACATGCTCAAAGTTGGCCCAACCATGAATTTACTCATTTCATTGGATAAATACACCTATCAGAGGTATTAGCTTATGGAGTAACATCTACAGCAGGTCGCTGTCATTTCCTGCTGTGTTACTACAGTTTCTATCATGAGAAGGTGGGTGTTAAAACAATCATGCATGATTTAATGTTGCCATTTAATTGCCTCAAGACTATTTGCTTCAAACATTAAAAATTAGATTTAATGAAGATGTAAAAGTAAACTGCAGTATCAGGATAACTGAGGACTACTACCAAAAAAAAAAAAGCATTTGCACCTGAGGATTATAGTGCTTTTTAGTACCTTATTAAAATAGTCAGCATGGATGTGAATATCTTTAGGGATAATCAGACCACTAGTTTCTTACATTGCTTGTTAACATTTTGTATAGCATATATTCTACAAATGTCTACATTGTAGAAACATATTTGATATTCCATAACATTTTTGGAAGTGAAGTAAATCACATTTTGAACACTTTTTTGCTACAGGCTCACATCGTGCAAAAGGGACAAAGAATCCTCAAAATGAAAACCAAGGTGGTTTATATGAAGCTTCAGATACAGAAGGCAAGAGAGCCATAGTTGTATGCAGCATAGGAAAGGTCACCAAGGACTGGGTAAAGGCCACGTGGCCTTCTCTGGAGAGGGTAAACTCCATCTTACTAATTCTGTAGTATGTGGGAAGATTTACTAGGTGGAGAAAAACATTTCCTTCTTCCCAGTAAAAACTCACCTCCAATTTTACCAAAAGCAGAACAAAGACCTAGACTATGTGTTAGTGTCACTTGCAAGCTGATGTATTTCATACGAGAAATATTTTATCTACATATAAAATAATATCTGTGCCTCTTGAAATACTATTTCTCATCAGATTTCAATGAAGAGAATTAAAAAATTCAGCAGGAGGAGGCTTATTTTTTACAATGCACTGCAAAATTCATCAGACTAACAGGGTTTTCTATTAGACTACTAAATAATAACAAACAGATCATCACACAAAAGTCAAGTGAGCCAGTTATTACTCCTTTCTTTTACCAAACAGGAAAGCCAGGCCAGATGTCAAGTACCTAACTCAGAAAGTAGCCAGAAGCAGCGTCTTTAACAGTGTTCAAGATGTCTGAGAGCTTCTTCCTGGAAATCTGAAACTGTGATGCTCCTTTCAGAAGTGTTTCACTGCTAGTGATGGACTAATACTTCCAGACTACGTGTCTATGCTAAGAGGCCCCTGATGGGCCATTAAGGACATGAGTCAATGCTGTTTAAAAGAACCAGAGCAGCATGATAAAAGCCAATTCTGCAACCCACAGAGTCAGCCCCAACCTCAAAACAACCACAGCTGCTGAGCTGCAGTGCCCAGAAGTGGATGGGTGCAAGGCTTGTGCAGAAAGTCAAGAGAGACTTCCAAGGGCAAGAGCAGAGTCACTTGCTCCAGCACTACTGCTGAAGCCAGGAGAGGACATCACAAATATGATCAACTTTATAAAGCAAATCAAAAGTATGACCATATCTGTGCTATGGAGAGTAAGGTCTCACAAGTAGACTCGGCCCAAAATTTTCTATAGAAAGAAATCTGTCCAAGATCATTATTTCACAAGAGATATCTTTTATGAAATAAGAAGTATGAGACCTAGACAGGTTCAAAACATGTGCTGTGATTATCAGAAGTAGACAAAGAGCAAAACAATTCAAAGTTTGGGATATTTCTTGTTCGATTCAGCATATGAAAGTCATTCTACTTATTTGACTGTCCTGAGAAGGTAAATAAATCAGATATAAACCCCTACAGTAAGAGTGTTTCCTCCCTGTGATGCTATAATTTACAGAAACCTTTCAAGGTTGTGTGTGTCATTGTGGTTTGATTTAAGAGGATCCATAGCCTGTTGAAACCAATGAAAAACTCTGTATGAACTCAGCAACCTTTGGAATAACCCTTTCAAAACCAATTCAACACCATGTGAAATGAAACCCTTTTCTTACTGGATGAAAGAACATGTATTTTATCTTGGACTTATGGCCAAGAAAACCCTGATGTTGCTATAACCATACAGTTACTGTGCATTCAATTATTACCAATGACATCTCAGTAATACTACCATTCCTACACTACCTACTTGACAACTGCACAGGTTCAGGGCAGAAAAAACAAACCACTATACAACCACAAGTGATTGTTGGAATTCACTGTATTATATATTGCTCCATCTTAAAAAAAGGAGAGTGGGAGCAGCAAACAGCAAAGATTTACACTGTTACTAGCAAAACAACCCCAGCTAATCCCTGAGCATCAGTTACTCCCCCTAACTGCCACACTGTTTTCCAGGGAGGCTGTGAAACGATTCACTATGGCACAGCCAAGGGTTACTTACTCACCTGGTACTTACTCAAATTTACTGTAGATCAGTAATTCTTCCTTCTTGTTCCCACATATTTGGAGAAGGATGTCCTGCTAAGGTATGTACTCAGCTGTGAAATGATCATAAGAAATGCTTTAGAAAGGCACAAAAGCCATAGTTGGGGTTTTTTTTCGTTGAAAAATGGAGATTAACACAGTCAAGTCAAAGCAGATTTCTCCATTCCGATTGTACTCTTTTGTAACTTTAAGAGAATAAATACGAATAGAATAAATATCTTAATTTATGAATATAGTGAGTAGAGGAGGATCACAGGGAGATGGGGATGTGTACTGGGTTGTGAAAAACCATCTCAGCTGACTATGATGCTGTTGAATCACAATCGGCTCTGGCAGCCAGGCAGTGGCTGAAATGAAGCTCAGACGTGGACAGCAAAAAAAGCACCAGGACACAGCTCAAACATTGCTACAAGGAAGGAAATATCTTTTAATCACTTTTGAACACATTGTCTATTTATTTTCCAAGAAACATTTGATGGAGACTGTTGTGTTTGACATTAGTGGACCTAAAGAGCAAGCACTGACAGCCTCTGTACTGTCTAGCTGGGTGCAGAAGGGGTTTAAGAGCTGCTTCCACCAGCCAGAGTGTGCTAAGCAAAGCTGGCAGCACATTTCATTCTGTGAAGAGACGGGAAACATCAGATTTCAACTTTCAGAGGACATGGAAGAAGTTTTGCATCTTTTGGGTTTTTTAGAAAGATATATTAAAAATATTTTTCTGACATCTCCTTTTAATGGTCCTTAAAATCCCTCAGTCAGCTCAGGGAAAGTGTCTTTCGTGGATCTTGAAGCACACCCATGAGACAGGCACTGACATAATTTCTACTGTTATGTGCTCTCTTACTCTTTGCTGGAAGTTGCTTATTAGAGAAGGTAATAAAAGCCAAAGAGTTAGTAACTACACTGGAGTGAAAGTGTTTAGCAGTTGAATTGAAATGAAAGATCTTTCATGAGACACGTTTGCATCCTCCTACAACGCAGCTCAAAAAGCAGAAAACTAACAAAAACATTTCAAGTTCACTTTACAAAGTGAGTGCTGAGAAAAGTGAGGTCTTGGGTGTGTGGTTTTATCTATGGATCAGGAGAAACTAAATTTATTTTTTGATAGGATTTTTTCTAACTGTAGAAATTAGATATTTAGACACTTAGAAAAGCATTTCATGATTAACACCCCATGACAAGCTTATCTACCTAAATGAGGTTCAAAAAATAAATTGAATTCAAGTTCCAGAGCTTAGGTAAAATGCATTTAGATAAAAAACATTTAACACCCGTGACTCAATAAAATCTAAGTTAAACATGAGTTCAGCCTTGATAGCAAACATAACACATGGAAAGCATCACCTTGAATGGATGCAACTTAGGAACACCTTGGACACTCTTCACCTCTCCAGCTGAAGATCTCTTTCTGCAGCATATCCTCACTGCAGTCATTAAAATTAATGTAGAATTTTCACAGGGAGAAAATGCTGGGAAAAGGGAATCTGTGTGAGTCTTCAGAAGAACTGTGTTCACTAATTAATCTTGCCAACAATTGATTTCAATCAAGTCACATGAAACAAAGACTGGCAGGAAGCTATTTTGGAGCTAAGTGCTTTTCTGGGTAAATTATGATCCCTGCCTGACGTTGCCTTTCCTGAATCCCACTCAGAAACACACAACAGTATGTGCTGGAAATGCACATTATTTAGGATGTGCAATCTCCAACAGAGCTCCAGTGAACAGTTGCCTCAAACTGTGCAGCTGAGAGAGGAGAAGCAGAGGTGAAACATTATTACCACAGAAGTCAGTTAGGGATAAATCAGAGCTGGAAAATTATTTCTTTTGCCACACTGTTAGAGGCTCAGCAACGCACACTTTATTTATTTATTTTTATAGACAAGCATGAAAGCCATTTTAAACTAGCATCAAATGGTACTACTCTCATAGCCTCAAAGGCAAACAGCATCATTTCTTCCTCATGAGGGTTCTTTATCTTGAAAATGAAAGCCTGAAGGCAGAGCTATACTTCATCCGTCACGCCTCAGCCATCAGCCACTCCACGCTGCTCACACCCCTCCAGCCACACGTGCTTCCCTTCAGTTCCTGCTTTCCCCACAAAAACACCCATCTTGACAAGAAGCAACGAGTCTCATGCAACAATCAGTAGTCGTGGATGTAGTTCTGTTGGCACAAACAAGGCTTTTACATTAATAATTAATTACACGTTCCTGTTTCTTTGAAGCACTACTACCACAGAGCTGGGCAACAGTGGGCAAAGCCAAGCCACGAACATCCCTCTGCCCTGCCTCACCGTGCAGAGCCTTAAAAGTGCCCAGGGTGTAACTCAGGCACATGGAAGAGATGCAGCCCTCCAAAACTTGGAGTTTTGTGTTATCTGATGAATGGTAGCCAAAAAAATATCAGCGGTTTGCTTGGCTGCCTGAGAATTCACTCCATGACTGCAGATGCTACTGCAAGAAGTAACAATGCTGTGCGGAAAAAATGAACAAGAATGATAACTTGGATTGGATTTTTGGGGAGGGGGGTTTGTTTATCAGGGTTTGGGTTGTTTTTAAGTGACAGTTCCTGATCTGTTACCTATGAAAACATCTCATCATCTGAAGGAATCACTTCACAATTTCAACACATGTAACTTGCAGTGGAAGGGTTAGACTCACACTCCTAAATCATACAGATGTGACAGATTTCTGACAGTGAAGAACTGCAGATTTAATGTCCTGCAGAAGTTAAATGAACAAGGAAATGCCTTGCAAAGACACTCTTTCCACTTGCAGAGGTTGTTTATTCAAACCACTCACTCAGCAGTAAGTGTTAGTAGGAGCAAGGAGTAGCAGCAGAGACCAAGGGTTTGGGGTGTAAACAGAGCCACTACACACCTCAGAGTCAGGGGAAAAAAAGTCATATAAAGGAGCAGGTCTGTGTCTAAATACTGGTTTTGAAAACACACATTCATTCACATTCAGATTACAAGGGCATTAGCAAAGGACAGTATTCCTGGAAACTCCACCTATCCATTGAAGGAAACACAGACACTCAAAATGGGTTGAAGTGCACAGCACACACTTACACAGCTGCATAAATATTGTGTGAGTTATGAAGCTCCACAAGCATTAAAGAAGTTGAGGTCTGATTGTCCCTGGCTATTCTTCAGAAATCCTGAGGTTTGCACTGCCTCCAGGAATCCCTTTTTGCCCCATAACTAGCCAAGATCTTAACAAGTTGAATGGTCTGACCATTTGAATGGTTTGGCTAAAGGCAAAGTAGCAGCCTTGAAAACTATGCAAACCATCCTCCCTTACATTTTACCAGTGTTGAAGGGTAAGTAGCACACAATGTCTGAGACACGTGTTGCCAAACTTCTACATACTAATGAGGTTCTAATTCCACCCTTTGGATAACTGAGCAAATTTTACTTAACAGTACGAGAACATTATTGGCAGAAAAAAAATGTTTTCAAACAAGCTATTCATTATTGATGTATGATATAGAAGAACTGCATTATATAAATATTATGCAATATTTATTAATGGCTCCTAATTGCAGTATTATTGCCAGGGAAAATGAGACTTTCAAAATATAATGACTTCCCTAGAAGACACATGCTGCTAGCTCAGAAATATCCCTGGGTTTTATCAGAGGTAATACTGAATGTAATGCATGCATACCACAGATGCAAAGACAACAAACTACCCACTCCTCTTTCATGCTTAAGCAAGGAAAAGTCATCAACTCTTCTTTAACATCCTTTCTGGTGCTGTAGACTATTTATTGAAACACTTTCAATGTTTTCCCTTGGATGGACAAACACCATCCTGATTACTCTTTTCTCAGGATGGGATGAGTCACAACAGCTTCAGGTACTTTGTGTTATGACTAAACTCCATCACAACGACAAGAAAAGGCTTGGCACAGCATTCCCTGCTTAGCCCATATTTCAGCTAAATTCTCACTAAAATCAATAAGCATTTTGCAAGAGTTATGAGGAAAGTAGCACACAGGCCTATTACCAGCGAAAGAAAACCCTTCTCTTACAAGTATATCATTTTAACTTTACCAAAATATTCCATTAGGATTCCTAGAGCAATACCTGGCACTTCATACCTGCCAAAAATGTGTGGGGTGGTTATCAGTTAAAAGCAGCACCCATCATTTGATGCCCATAGTGTTTGTGCTGTCTATGCCTACCAGAGACCCTGACTGGTGCCAGCAGCAGTTGTTCACAATGGAAACCACAAGAATCCTCAAGCTGAGCGTCAGTGAGACTTGAGATAACCATAGCAATTTGGAGTTTCATCAGAACAAGCTCCTGGTGAGGTTGTTTTCTAGTCCCAAAACACAAGAGTGAGAGTACTTGCTGAGGTAGGAGTATTCTTCACGACTTAACACATATATGTCAAGTATATGAAGCCCCTTCCCTGACCACTGCACAGGGCAGAGGTAGAGTCATGCAGTGACATCATCTGTGTATAGATGTACACGTAGGTAGATATATCACAGAAGTGTCTCATAGTATGGAAGCTCCCAAGTGGCTGACAGGAAGCCAGCTAGTGAATAAAACAGGGAAGTTAGTCATCAGTAACATCTTAGACTGTAACTCCATGAAAATATTCCTCCTTTTGACTGTGGATATTGTTTAAAGCATATCTGTGTACTAGACACCTCACACTCCACTCAGGAACTGCTTAAGGCCTTTTATTGACTATGCTTTTACGATTATAGAGCACTGTAGCCAGAATAGTGACAAGCCTTCTGGAAGTGTATGTCCTCAGGGACATGCATTGAGGCAAGATTATAGAACACCATGGAATAAGACTTTAGCCCTTCAACTTCCTATTCCATGCAATGCACCACTGAGGATTTTTTGGTTTGCTTTAATGCAGCATCAGAGCAGAAGCTTCCCAGTGATCTGTGAAAAGCAGTTAGACTGTTTCAAACGGGGAAGCCCAACAGTTTTGAAAGTGATACACTGGGTTAAACTGAATTTATAGCTACACGTTGAAGCACAACACTGCTAAGTGGAAATGGAGTTTGAATTCTGAATGAAATGTTGCCAACCAGAAGACTACACATATCATCTTAGGATCTGCTGCAATATTTACATCCCACTTTTCAAAATGATTTGTGTGTTGGTGAGAGAACATTCCTTTTGATTCTGCAGAAATCTAGGCACTTTTGGAATTATGACATTGTATCATTACTCTTCAGTCTTCCACTGTGTCAAAAAGTCTGATCTTGGGCATCAATAGCTCTGAGAAATAATTCTCTAAAATACATAACCCAAGCAATAAAAACCAAACAAACCAACCCCAAATATCTTTTGCTTCCTTCTTTGAAAAGGAATGTTAGGGTTTTTTTTCTGTGCTTACTTGGATTGATGCATGAGGACAAATATTCCAAGTCAATCTCTTCTCACAGCAACAAATTGTCCAGGAGTAAACCTAATAACTTCTACCCAGGTGTGCTGGCAATAAAGCTACAATCCTCACTCAGGGAATGGCTAATGGAAATTGCATTAGCAGTCCACATGGACCACCCTTAAAAATCTCCTCATATTTTGAGCAGAGCTTATTGCATGCATACTATCTTATGCATAGAATCATAGAATGGTAGGGTTGGAAGGGACCTTTAGAGCATGTGGACTCTTTTTCTAGCTGATCACAAAAAGACATCAGATCACACAAGTTTTTCTGTCCACACACAGTGAGACAGGCTACATCAAAGCCTTCTGCAGATGGAAGCAAAAAAAAAAAAAATCACACTGGGATTTCAATAAGATGAAAACGTAAATGAGATGCTGTTCCTTCATGGAGACAAATAAGAGTATGTTGCACCGTGCTCTATAGCCTTTAAAGGCAAAACACCCTGGCCTAGAATTCATGTATCTGTTACTAACCTAAGCAAAAAAAGCTGTGCACATGCTCTGAGCCACGTGTGTAACTATAGTCAGGGATCTCATGAAAAGCAGACAGGACTCAGTTTTGCACATTACCTCTAAAATATGCTCCTAACTTCTTTTAGAACATATGCTAACAAACTGCACAGGAGCATTTCAGAGCTCTGATTTCCTCTGCACACCCCACTACACACAAAGGAACTTTTCTAAGAGACTTTTTCTAAAAAAGAAGAGCATCCCATTGTTTGCTGTTGTTTTGATTTAGAGTTTGCACTTCCACTCAGGAGCTCCAGTAACAATCCCCTCCCCAGCATCACCACCTGCCAAAATGAAAACCAGGGAATGGGTAAGAGGGCAGAGCAACACAAACACCAGTGGTGCTCCACACAATGACGGTGGAATGGTCGCATACAGGACACTCCAAGGGAGAGACATGAGTTGCATCCACATGGCCAAGCTGAGAGTTAGAGACAGAAGAGACATCTTTTTCTCAGAGCAGCACCTAAGGCTGATGGCACTGTCCCTATGCTCACAGATCAGGAAACTGTTTTGGGCTGAAGTTTGCAGGTCTCCATGACATGATGCAGATCTGCACAGCATGGATCTGCTGGTAAGACAGACATCTGCAAGGTACTGATGTTACCTAAACTGTGCATATTACAAAACACGTTTTCAATGATGAATTCCTGAGGAGAAAGACATCAAAGTTTGTAACTAGAGGAGTAATACACTAAGTATTCCTTCAACAAACATAAGATGTTCCTTAAAATTAGATTATATAAAGGCATATGAAGCAACATATTTCTTTGCCATGATGGATTCTAAGTGAAAGTACTACTTTTCTGTCTCATTCTGATGTGCTCCAAAGAAAATTACTCTTTCCAGAAGTAAAGAATGCAGGGAGACAACTTCTAGCAGACTGAATTTCTGCACCCCAGAGTGGTTAATTCATATGGCAAGCAGTGATCATTTATAAACCATGACTACTGTGGCCTCATCATTAACAGTCATAACACCATTACTTTCCCAGAGATGCTGGGCATCTTCTCATAAGGAAGCATTCAGCACAATGAATAGTGGAATGATGTTGAAGCAACAGTTTCCTCTGCTCCTCGGACTAACAGCAGTTAAGTTGCCTGCTGAGCACAGCACTGCAAAGCTGAACAGCTGGCTGTACAAATTCTTTCTCTTCATAGGACACAGAACTGAAGTTTTCCTCTCTGCATCTCTAAGACATTCATGCTGTTCCTGATGTGATGTTGCCTTCTAGGAAAACAAGCACGACCACAAATATTCAAAATGCAAGTGAAATACATTATTGTCTTTTCTGGTTTAGATTTTACTTTGAAACATGGTAACAGAAAATTTTTAAAGTGTTTTATTTGAAATGAACTGTACCTGGAGAGTGGTGTGGGAGTTATAGATGTAGCTTCTATGAGCTAGAAGCACATGAGGATGTTAGCTACAGATTTTAAAGCATAAATTAATAAAAGGAAGGAATGGAGAAACCAATAGAAAGCAAAACCATTGGATTGCAACAGATCAGCATTTAGATTTAGATCAGCAGCCTGATCTAAATATCTATGAATCGAAGTCTTCCAACTCAGCCAAGTCTTTCAATTAATTCAGGAAACCATCAACTGCTTCTAAACATGAGCCACTGAGGGCCCATCAGTAACACCAACATGTAATGAGCTCGCTTTGGGGCATTCCTGGCATCATCTTCCAGGCACCAGAAGTGAAAGCCTGTACCACTTTTAGACATAAACACCATTTGACCCTAGACAGTATTTTCCTACAAAGGCCAAATCTACTAATGATGAGAAATTACAGCAAACCCACAGTCAGCACATGATGAATATCGAGTCAGGAGAGGTCAGACACTCTGTTTCCCTGCTGTCGTTTCCAGTGACGTCTTGCATTGGATCCTACGTAATTACACTGTGCTTGTTCCCAGCTGGAGCTAAGTGACTTTGAAATTTAGTATGTCTCCACAGAGATTTATAGGTTGCTCAACTCTTCCAGGATTCAGCAAGACTAACACCACCTCATAGGCCCTCCACATTGACATCAGGACTGTCAACAGAGAAGTAATGACAACAAGATTTTTGCAGTGGGAGGCTAAATAGCTGACTCCTCCAAGAGACAGAAATTAGAGATCTATGAGACTATTTGGTCCATCTTTCCACTACACCATTCCTCAGTGCCACCTTGCAAGGCACAAGGACACGATTTAGTGCCTCTGGCTCCAGCCCTGTGTGCAGTCAAGAGAGAGGAGCACAACAGCTGAGACTTGTCCCTTTTCTAATAGCCCTCACAGCAAGAAGAGCCTGAAGTTGATTTGTTCTTCCATCCCATTACTTCTAAGTACACCCTCTGCACTTACATATTGCACATTTAACAATGCCCTGAACAAACAGTGTAAGGACAAAAATTTTCCTTCAGTGATGTAAGAGAGGAAAAAGAAAGAGGAAAAACAAGTAAACCATGCATGACTAAAATTATTTTTGTGACAAATATACCAGATGAGTTTTCTACTGAGGCAAAGTTTTGGACTTTGTCATACTGCCAAGGGCAGAGGTTGAAGGTTGCACTGGGTTAAGGATGCCGATAAAGTCTTTTTCTACCTAGAGTTCAGTGAAACTTCTGTAATTTTGATATACTCCCCTAAAAATTTCCCTAAGTAAAAGCTTTGTTGTCTATCTTCAAATCTTTAGATACAATAAATTCTTCTAAATGTTTACTACATCCTTGGGGGGAATAAAGCTTATGTATTCTTACATTAAACAAATACCTTCCTCCACAGCTTTCCTTCATTCCATCTGAAATCTAAATCAGAAAAATAATAACAAAGAATAGCATTAAAATATCATTGTCTCCTCTGCAAAACCCATGGCATTTAGCTTATTTCTCTGTGACTACCTGCTGTTGTACATTTACCCCATACAGAAATGACTGAGAGATGCGTTTGAAGGGTTTCTGGTTTCGTGATAGTAGAATTGCAGAGTACAAGAGCTACAGAAGGAATTGTGCCCCTGAGATCAGTACAATCCCTGAAGCAGCTCAGCCAAAAGCTGTATCATCGTAGTACCTGCACTGTTCAATTGAGACATCTACCTTCATCCTCCCAGAAACATGATGTAAATTGTCCCCAGGTGGACAATATACAGACAGTATGCACATGGTGTCATGCCAGCTTTTAGCATGACACATCTCAGAGAAAAAAGGCTAAGAGATTAATAGCTCCCTTTTATTAAAACGCATTTTTAAAACCCGATGAAATTACTCCAATTTTGCTCCAAAGGAGTGAAGGTTAAACTGGATCTTCAGCCATAGCAAGCAGCAGATTTTTTTGATCCATTAACCTCACATGATGAAACAAGAGACAAGAGATGTCAGAAAGAAAAACACAAAGGAATTATTTTACCATTCACAAAGCAAATTTGAGACCAGGCTAGTGACCATCCAAGACAGCGTGTGTATGGCCACTGGCAACCACTTCTGCAGGGTTCATTTCATAGGTGCACCCAGTCCTTGGTCACACTAGTGAACACAGAGCAATTTCTTTTTGGTGTTTGGCTTTTGCAGCACTCTGCATTCCTGTATGCAATTGGAGAGTCATAGAAAAGAAGAGCTGCGTGGCACTAATGGCTTTGTGATGCAGCTTTTTGGTGGGGCAAGCAATTCAAGTCAACAAGTATAAATCATGGAAGTGGAAAGCCAAATCATCCAGGAACAAAGTGCTGCTATATTCTTTGCCTATCCCAGGTTTCCAAAGTAGCACACACATAAAGTCAATAAGTAAGGAGATACTTCAGGTATGTAAAAGAATACTTGGAAAAAAAAAAAAACACGAACCTGACATCCCTCCACAGTCATGGTAATTTGATAAGGAACACCAATTATTATTTAAATCAAGAGGGAGAGAAGTGCTGAAATCAGCCATCACAAGTCCAAGTCCACTACTGCTTATAGCATTTATTGACTCCAATGCACACACAACTGCAAGCAAACAAACCAAGAATATGGTGTGTAAAGTAAGACAAATTGTATCCTTCAACATAAGTTTCTCATTTAATTCAAATTCCATTCTCTTTTACAGAACTATTCTCACAACCACAAAGTACCACACCTCTAAAAGCATGAATGTCCTTATGCAGTTTAATTACTTTTGAATATGGATGAAATCAGAGACTCCATACTGCAAATTTCAGAGCCAAACTTGGTTCTGAGGTACATAATAAGCTTAGCAGCACTATTATAACAACACAGATAAAACTTTTACTGCAGATGGCCGTTAAAATACCACACTGTACAAGCTCCATTTGCACCTGCACTCTATCTGCCTCTAATACCTTTCCACTTTGCTGCTGTTGGACTAAAGCACTTCATTTATTTTAAATATGTTTATCCTACCTTGCTGCAGGCCAACACTCTTCAGGATTTCTTTTTCCCTTGTGGTACCCTGACTAGATTTTTGAGATGATATCTCAAAATTTGCCTCGTCTGGATGCTGCCCAGTAGCTCAGCATAGCACCTCTGTGCCAGCAGTACAGATGTCATCTGCCATTCCAGCGCACTGTGCCAGCTTCTCTCCTTGTTTGCAGCTGTTGTGTAGGTACTTGCTAGCAATGAGAACCTGGATAAAGCCAGAAACAACATTATGTGATAACCAGTGGACCACAATTTGCAAATTGCCCAAGAAAGTAGCTAATGAAGCTGGCAAAGCATGAGTTAGAAGGCAGCAAAGTCTTTGTAACATGAGGGACTCAGTATTAGAAAGAATGAAAAAACAGATGAAAAAATAGCAGTAAGTTCCATCAGGGAAACACACCATGAAATGGCTGCTACACAGCTCAGCATCACACTCAAAGGCTGTTGGACATGGTAACACCACTCTCAGCAGGACCAATGATCAAACTCAGGCTGCATTTCATGCAGTCAACAGCTTCCATCAGTGTATCCCATGACAAGCATGAAGGTCTGATAATCATAGGAGAAACTTTTCAGAGTGCTCTACTTCAGCTGCAGATGCTTCTATTCCTCAAAGTACCTACTTCATTGGAAACTTTTTATACTCAAATATCCCCTTCTCTGTTCTGTCTCTACTGGACTGTGTCAAAGAGCCTTTGTGCATTCTTGAAACAGCTGCTCCTGTACCTCGCTCTGTCCTCCCAAGGAGAGCAATATTTTGTCTGCATTATTTAGCAATTGTAGTATCAGATATTGTTTTCCAAAACAGAAGAGGGAAAGTGAAAAAGTGGGGGGAAAGGGAAAAGAGAATTCCTAGTCTTGTTCATTACATGCCAAATTTCTACTCAGAATAAATTTTCACAACAGATCATGTTGAAAATGCCAACAGACTCTTAATTGGTGTTCTACAGAGCACCATACACAGCTACACTGCAATGATTTGGAAATGTCTTGTTTAAAATACATTTAGGCTATTCAGAGCAGATATTGATGTTCACTTGTAGTATAAGCACGCCAACAACGCCTTGAAGGCATCTCTCAGCAACAGAATCTTTTTCAGCAGCAGGTGGGATGAAATGGTGACAAACGGGATGGAAGGCAGCACATATGAATAAACTATATAATATCCTATTTGTTTCCCCAACTTGGCTGCTTGCTTTGTTATTTTTCATAAGCTGGCAGTGTGAAAGCAGCCAAAGCACAAACCCATTCTCGCATCTCGGCCCCGCAGAAGATTGGAAGCAATTTCTGCTCAATATGCTATCCCCAGGAAAGCACAAGGAGTCTGTGGGGAGACTGAGAGAAAGCAGCGCTGCCTTAAGCGGTGAGTACTGATGAGTGAAACTCTGTCCTTCTTTCAGAGTAGATTTGCAAGGAGAGTTTATTAACAAAAATGCAATTGCAATCTCAGAGAGGAAAAACCTGCAACTTGAGAGCTCCCTCCAAGCAATTCGTGGCGACGTTGTGTTTGTCGGCACATAAAATACGAACAGCCTCCTGTCATGCCCAGCCCCACGCCGCTCCTGTGGGGGATAGAAATTGCTCCCCTAAGGATTGCTTCAGACTATATCATGTGTACTCACAGCTGGTGGAGATCCAGGATGTAAAATCCTTTCTAAAGGAGAAACAAAAAGGAAGAGAGTGAAGCAGTACTAAATATCGGGTTGCTCAAGCCTGTAATTTGCCAAAATGACAATTATTTTGTTATACAATTCGTCTTTGTGACATATGCAAAAAGGGCTGCAAACATCTAAACAGCAGCTAATTAGCAAAACGGGCTCTTTGCTATGATTTGATCCTGCACTGCTCAGACTCAGCAAGAGATTTGCCAGCTCCTTTGTCTGGCCTTGTTTTTGGCCAGGCACCACAGCAGATTTTGTTCATCATTTATCATTATGTTGTCTTATCTCATGTTGCCTTAACTATGAAATGAGACAATAAATATTTACCTCCCTCCCACGAATGGGGGAAGGTTTAACAAGTTAACGCCTGCCCACTGTTTGTGTGACTGCTAAATACAAGCATTACCTTCCACTATAGAAGCAAACCAACGTCAGTAAATGCAAAGCCCTGTCTGATATTCCGGTCAATGGCTGCTCTCTTGAAGTGACCTTTGAAAGGTTGCTTAAGCCAGGCATGGTTATTCCTGCAAAAGGGGTTCAGCATCCCCATCACTCAAAGAAAACAACGATGTGTTTACTACAGTATATAGACATAAAGAAATCAAGTAAACCTTGCCTCGAAGGTGTTATGTCCTTGGATGTTAGGTAAGCTCTGTTTTTAGGAGATATTAATGTATTTCTGCATTTAAGAAAAAGACAATGTCAGACACCACAGGCTTCCCTGTAGCCCATCTCCCCACAATTTAGGGCATGGCTGCCATGGTACCTTTGGTGTCCATGAAAGCCTAGAACATTTCTGTGTGCTACTCCAGAGATTCTCTGAAACATATTCAAGCACAAATATTCGTAACACTCACATTTCCTTTGTATTTAGCATACCACAACAAAACAGACACAAAATCAAGAGTAATGTGATAATATACATTTAATGTACCCATGAATGAGACCCTGAGTTTATAGATTGAAGGGTTAACATGCCTGCAACCATGATTTTACTTGCACACAGAATATTAATGCTGCCTGGGGGAAGACATCACCTACACTGCCTTTTGCTGTTACAGTTTTTAAGTACCACTGTAAGCAATTGATACCACCAGTGTATATGCTGTTCCAGATAACCTGTGGTTTTCTGAAATAAAACCACATTTTAGGGCAGTTGTTACGTACATAAACTGTTCATTATTGTTGCCATGGCAGAAATACTACTCACTCTAAGGAACTTTGCAGATTATTCCCCAATGACAGCATGTCTTTATGCAGAATTCAGCCTGGTGCCCATATATTTATGGTCAAATTCAGAGAAGTGGTTTGTGCTTTGCCAGATAGAGTTCTTCACAGTAATAACCACAGATCGAAGTGACAAACACAACTTAATCAAGTGAAAATCTATTTCAAACAGAAAATACATTGCCTCAAACCTGGTAATTATCTCTCTGGGATTAATAATCAACTTTAATAATTGGCTTAATAGTTCCTTTTAAAGATTTTTAATAATTAACTTAGAGTCTCTTAAATAATATTCTCAGGCACTTTAGAGAAACACATTATTTAATGAAAACAAAGTTAGATGAGCTGCTGCTGGAAAGAAACAATCAACACACAAATTCTAGTCCATAGAAGGTTTTCACACACACAATAATCTTTGACAAGACAGGTGTCATGAATGCTATCATTTGACAGACATGATCTACCATGAGGAGTTCTGAATAGCCCAAGACATCTGCCAGTCAAGTACCAGCTCATGGACTCAGCCTTAGCAGCCTTCTATTGAAACAGTTTTAGGAAAAGTGCAGTTCTACACCCCCAGAAGCCAAAGGGCTGGCTCTTACTGCAAGTACAGTAACAACTCCCAAAAGAATAGTCCCAATATCTGTGTGTAAAAATGTTTGCACACCACAGGAATGGAGGCTGTGCCAAAGGTTAAAAAGAATCAGGCATCCACATCAGGAGAGTGATGGTGCTTCTGCATCCATGTCTGAACACTTTAAATAAAACTGTGGCTGAGCTACTTCAGATCATTAATGTACAAAAGAAAGTGAAATGACTGAAGTAAACAGGCTTAGAGACATATAATGTCTTATATGTAGAATGAAATCTGATAAAGTATTTAAAGATCCTTAGCTCGAGGCAAAAACTCAACAAAGGCAGTAGGAGTAAAGATCTACTACAGAGGCTGGGGTCTTTGCCAAGATTTTCTAGATCTGCCTAAAGATGCTGACGCTCCTGACAGCTGTGGAGACTGATCCAAAGGGCTTTTGTTCTACAGCTTTTCCATCTACCAATTTTTACCAGAAAATCAGTTTGCCTGGAAGCAGATTAAAATGGGATACTTCACTGTGTCTTTTCTGGTGTCATCGATTAATCTTAATTCTGCTGAGAAATGGATTTTTCTTTCTTAAAATAGCACTCTTATCAACCAGCTTATCAATAGCATCCTTATCAATACATGTTCTATTCTGGCTTCATCTATCCCTGAAAACACTTTATTCCTGTTGCACAAAAAGCTTCCATACTGCTCCTAGGAGATGGTGAGCTGAAGTTCAGCATTCCTCGTTGGGACAAATTGATACAAAAGGTGTGTGGGGGGTGAGGGCATGTTAAGCTGCAGTAACTGTGTCTCTCACACTGTCAAAAACTAATCATAAATCTCAAAAGCTGGGGTAGAAATAACATGCTGAAATATCAGCAAAATCTCTGCCCAAACTCAGCTGTAGTGCTGAATCATTCCCTTCTTCAGTTCTGCAAGTTCAGATCAAGCAACACATTTCATATGAGACTGGCTGTATCATGTTCACTGTTTTCCCCTCACTTATCTCAAGGCAGTTGTATGTCTAAACTTAGCCTAAAGGTGGAAGCTGAGCATTACTTGCAAAATTCCAAGGTAATGGGTAGAGGAGCTCCATGGACTGTGTTAGCAATCTAGAAATCAATTACCATACATTTAAAAAACATACAAATTCTTTTAAAAGTCAGTCTCTCTACCATTTAGGATGTGTAGGTATCTTTCCAACCTTCTTGCCATACCCTTCATTCAACAAAATGTAACAACTTTTTCTGAGAGAAGCAGATAAAATGCTGTTGTACCTTCTCCCACTTCTAGAAGTGTGGAACCTCACTCCTTCCTTTTGCCTGCTGACTACTTTATTACTCTCCTTTTTATTAACATCTGATTTAAAGATGAGCTAATCCAGAGCTGTTCAAATAGATCCAGTTCATCTGGGAGCAGGTGCACCAGTCTTTTCAATGTCATACACATAACAGTTTTTATTATCTAGTCCTACAGAACCACCTCTCCCCAGCCTCCCTCCCAGCAGCGAACCTCACCTGTAGTGATATTTCCTAGCACAACACTTCTCCTTCCTTTTTCAGTAACTTACTTTCTTTCAATATTAAAGTTTCTTCTCCCTTCTATTTAAGGACAGTCTCACAGGATGGAGAGCATGACTTACAACTTCACTCAAATGCTACTTTTCACTTTCCAGCCCAAAACACTAATTCTGCTCTCATCCTTCTTGCTGTTACTCACAGGCATCTTCCTGTGTTTCATGGGTCATCTGCTGCACACTTACAAGTGAAGAGGGCAGAACAGATCTATTGCCCATATTAATGGAAGAGTCCTTCAGTTCAGAACATCCTCAGGTTTTCTGGGGAAAGACAATACAAGCAATAAGCAGGATCACAAACCACGCTGCTGGGGCACATAGGAAGGAGTCTCTGCTCCACTGGTGCAATGGAGCTACATATTAGCACTCTTCTCCAGCATCATTGGTCCCAGTTCCTGCAGGAGCACCATCAGGAAAGATCTTGCTTTGGTCTTTAATGAAAAGACATTTTTCTCTGTAGCTGTAGGGTTGAAATTCTCAGTTATGCTCATCCTTAGATCATCCGTTGTCACCCCAAAGAAACCAGCCCAATTTTTCACAGCACCTCAAGAATCACAGCAGACCAGAACTTCAACTTATTTCACACGGGAATTGTTTGCATTTAGATGTTCATCAGTTATTACTGTCCGTTAGTCTGCTTTAAACTCTACTTTCTTGTTGAGGTCTTTACACTATACAGTGCTCCCTTTGACCAAACACATCAAATATTTCAGGATTCCTCATGGAACTACAGTTGCTTTTTTTCACATTGTTTCCTCTCGATGTTAATGTTCCTCCTCACGTGCATGTGCAGAGTCTGAAAGGAAAAGTGGTGGAGGATAAAGTTGAAAATGATTTTTTTGAGCTTGGTTTATTTTTTTTAAGAGCTATAGCAATCAGTAGAAGCCAAGCAGCAGAAGTCTGAGTGTTCCCTACCGCATTGCCTGCCCTTGAAATATAGATACTCTCGTGGTAGACCTTTCTTCCTTCCCCCTGCTTTTTGAAAATACAGATAATATAAATGTTCCCATTAGCAAGAAATATGTCACATCAAAACTGATGGTATTCAGCCAATAACAGTGCTACTCTCTGGCTGTCAAGTTAACTCAGTTTCAGATTAGCAGAGCAATTCTGCCATCCAAATCTTATTCAGAGACAGAGATGAATTAAGGTGATTCTCAGAGGCTATACACCCATGAAAAGTGTGCCCTAGATCTGAGTGATTACCCGAGAGCCTTTCACTCCTACAATAGCCTTTCATTACAATGCTGGGTAAGATTCTGATCCCAGTAAAAGATCTGAAAGTCTGCAGTAGCTCAACTCCCGGGTAAATCTGAAGAAATGGGAATGAAGTTACTTCACCTTTTCACTGTTTAGAAGGGATCAGAATCCATTCCATATGTTTGATCATCATGTCTTCCTTTACTTAGTTTTGATTTTCAAAAGAGAATACTGTCCTCAAAATTAATCTTTGACTCCGGAACAAAAACTTCTTCAATGAAAGATTAAAAAGCAAGCAAAATATGACAATTAAGATGAGATTTTTTTTTTTGCTTGCCTTTCTATTGTAAAAATTACCAAATACATAAATGTGCTAGCACTTTCACTAGAATCAAGCAAGGCCAAAATGCAGCTATCTGTTACAACCTCCAAGAATGACATGACATCTTTATTATAAAGAAAGATTATAGACAGATCAATGCTCAAGGGTGGTTAAGTGACTAAATCATTTAATATGAGTAACATATGTTTCACTGACTAGCAGTGGACAAAGGGAATATGAAATAAGCTTGCAAACTGAAATGCTCATAACGACACTGGCATAAATCTTACATCATAAATATACCCTGGGTACAACAAGAAGAATATGACTCTGTGTTCACAGACAAATTAGTAATGCCAAAAGCTCCTGTAACACAACGATCCAACA
Source organism: Urocolius indicus (assembly GCA_013401255.1). Lineage (NCBI taxonomy): Eukaryota > Metazoa > Chordata > Aves > Coliiformes > Coliidae > Urocolius > Urocolius indicus. Next base: position 404,486 of record WBNH01003138.1, on the reverse strand, counting down.
CTAACAATCATAAAATACAGCTATCCGTACTCAATCACTTTAAATGTGTCATAAAGCATTCGGTGGTATTTCCAAGAGTGTCTACACACCTACCTCCTGTTGGCGTGATTAAATAAACATTTTGGGAAAATGTATCAGGTGCCCACTTGCCTTGAAGGCTTAAATCCAGTTTATACCTGAAAAAAAAAAAAAAAACTTCCATGCTTAGGAAATAATTTTTCTCTTCTAGCTTGAACTCTGTTGGCACACTAGCTTCATTGTTAGAGTTTCCTCCTGGTCTTAATTGATAATTTCGTTTACATTTTATAGTTAGCAGCTTTATGTGGGCGACGTTGAACCATGTGAAAGAAAGTAATTTTCCCAGTCTCACTCCTGTCCACATGGACTGGTTTCCACTATTCCACTGAGCAGAAATCATGGGTCAAGTACATAAATTAAAACCCCAGCAAGGAGGCAGCCTGACAGAGTAAATATATTTAGCAATTACACTATATTTACTTTCTGTTGCACACATTTGGCTGAAGATTGGAGCTTTGGTCAGTTTTAAATCAACACACTTGAATCATTTTCAGGTATTTATTTCCCTCTGTGGGAAAGAGCTTTGGTATCTTTTCACTTTGATTGGAAGTTCAGAACAATTCCTGTTATGTGTTAGAGATGAAACTCTACAGCAACTCCCTGAAGATCAGTAGCACTACTCCACATTTAGAGAGTGTAGTCAAAATCAGTCCCCAAGCACAGTAATTACCTTACAGTCACAGCAAAATCCAAGAAGCCATGCAACCTTTCTAAATGCTTTCCTGTAAACAGGGTCTTTAGCAATTACTGATGTTCAGTATTTTAAAGACAAAGAATGTTTCTTACAAGAATCATATGACAAGTTCAGTATGATACCTTTGAAACTAAGTAGAAGAGAAATGACATCGTGAAGATAACTTTTCACAGAAGTGCATATAAAGAGGGCATGGTTTATTAATCACTGTACACCGCTGCTTAATGGCAGAAAAAGCAATGTTCCCTTATACTGGACAAACAGCATTTTCCTGCCACACTCACAGAATCACAAGGGACCTCAAAAGCTCATCCAGTCCAATCCCTCTACCAGAGCAGGATCACCAAGAGTAGATCACACATGAAGTCGTCCAGCTGGGTTTTTAATATCTCCAGAGACTCACTGACTGTGGAGAAAGGGATGTGCATCATCTTCAGACCCAAATTCAGTAAACAGCTTATTTAGGAGTCTCACTGCCTACATGCACGGATGGGAATTACAGCTCTACTAATGAGCAAAGGAGGATTTGGTCGAACTTGCTTGTTATTTGCTAATTTATTGAACAGTGAATAAAATTAGACAAAAGTCAGACTTTCCTCTCAAATACCTCCTATTAGGCCACCCATGAATAAAACAGGAAAGTCTTTGGAAAGCAGACCTGTGCCCAGACAGAAGAACAAAAATCACACATAGCAGAAAATAAGCAGCTTTCAGATTGCCTTCCTGGAGATTCACTATGAAACAGATGTGATCTTCAGGTTTATATACTCTCACTAAAAACAAAGCTTGTTATATAGGCACACCTGTGTATTCTTACCTGCTGCTACCACATTCACAGTTTCTTAATGAGCACATTACATCACACATTGCAGATTTAAAGATCAACCTTTACAAGATCTAAAAAAAAAAATCCACTTGAAATTTTAGGGGAAACTAAAGATTGCACTTGTCTGGATTTCTAGTTTTAACTTCAAGAATCATATTAATATTACAGAAGTTGTGACAGGGGTAACAATACATTATAGACAAGACAACTCTTCAACTCTGCCAAAAAAATCAAGCAAGTCAGAAGTACTCTGACCAAGGTTTCTCACAGGAGGGACATACATGCATTTGTGCCATTTTATTTCTCTTTCATGTCTATACAGATCAGGTATCCAAGTTTGTTTAAAGATATCCCGAGTACTATTGAAAGTTACACTGGAGGTTTTATAGTGGACAAACTCTGCTCCAGATGGCAACTCTAAGCAGGACATGCTGCTCTCCACTCATCTTTTCTTGGATATTTGTTAAGACATCACATTTCAAATACTCTCATAAAGCCATGTTGCAATATTTCATTTTCTTCAAGTACCCTTTCCTTGCAAGATCACTCTGAGCCAACATTAAAATGTAAACTGCTCTGACAGTACATGCCTAAATATGCATTTTGAGCTTTTTTGAACAGTTGGGGCGAACAGCAGAGCTCCACAGCAGCTAATGAACCAAAGATCATGACTGGTACTATTATGACTTACTGTGTACAGAAAATACACTCAAAAACTCCTCCACCATGGTTAGTGGAGCACGTAAGAAACTGTGGTTTTGCCTAATTCAAGCAGCAGCAACAATTCTGCAGCTGGGGAAAATCCTGTGGCCTTTCCAATGTACAACAGAGTTAAAGTACAGGTACTCCAAGGAAGTTGAAAGGCTTCCTTTAGCAAAAAGCTGTGAGCTCCAGAATCAAGCCTGTAACCTTTAAATAGCTTCCCTGGGAACTGTTTCAAGTTTCTGTAACTGCAAGTTTATTGTCACCACATCTTATGAAGCAGCCAAACACAACCTGATCCAAGCGATTGGCTCATGATGGCTCCAGCCTATTTGGCAAGCTCATTAGGGACAGTGCTGGAACAACCCACAAGTTTGTCATTTTTTCACTTAGTGAAACCCTCCAAATGAGATAAAAGATGCCGTGGCACTTACTGAGCTTTGGGAGTAAGAGTTTTCATTGCTTTTATGTACTGCTGCTCTCTGTCTCATCTTAAGCACATCTTTTATCCTTAAGGTATTCAGCAGTAGGCAGGAGAGCTTAAGGAAAAAGACAGAAGGCTAATGGTGATTTCACTCCCACCATGAAGAATTCCTTTTTTTAAGAATAAGCAGCTTAACCAGACTCTTCCATGGTGAATTGTCTCCAGCACAGCTCTCTAAAGAGCATAACAGCCCCCAGCTCTACAGGGGATGCGTGTATGCACACCTGAGTGTGGAACAGTTTGCTACACGGAGGCACCCAATAAGTCTGTCCCTTAATCACCCTTCCAGCCTGTATTTAGTCCCTATACCAGAGGTTGGTCTCATTAGAAACACCTTATTGGACCCCAGAGGAATGCCGTTGCTGTATTGTCTCTTTTTTTCCCCCTACATAGAATCACAGAATGGTAGGGGTTGGAAGCCACAGTTGTACCTGTTCCCATCAGGATTGCTCTGTCTTATGCTTTATCCTTCTGGTTCCTTTGTTAAATTGTAAATTTGTTAAATTGTAAGGTAGAAAAAGTGAAGGTCATTCATAATTCAGAGCTACAGAGAAGACAACATCCTAAGGGCTGCAAGGTCCAGACAGATGACAAACTTTGTGCAGAACGTTCTTCTCTCACAGCTGCATTTAAGGACACAAATATTTGAGTCCTTTTTCACCAAAACATCTTCAGCCTCAGTTTTGCACATCGTTGGCTCTGTTTCTGAAATCTTTTCTGCAGCTGTTCCCATCTCAGGAATGAGATAGGGCTCAGAGCTATGCTGGGATAGTTTTGCAAAAGTTTGGAATGCAAAACTTCAGGGAAAGAAACATGGGCACCTGGGCTGAACCTCCACAGCAGCCTTAGCTGCTTCACTGTCACACACCCATCAGTTTCAGACCCTGCCTAGAGGGGAAATTCAGCCAATTATAACCTCAGCTCAGCAGTAATCAACGTATAGCTAAAAAGCAGTATAATTCTGACTTGTGAGCATTCAGAACTTTATATAAAAAAAAGTAAATGCTACAGTTAATTACCTTAAGCGGCTCTTTAAAAAATGCAGGCTAAACTGAAAAGGCATTTCTTACTGTAGACTGAGAAAGTTTACAGGAAAGGTTATGCTTTTATAACTATATCAGCTGAAATTTATGTTTTAAGGCTATACCAAAAATATTTTCTGAACAAAAATGGTTTTAGTGTAGTACATAAATGGCTGAAATACAGTAGCTATTACAGAAATGGAAGGAGGACTACAAATGCCTACATAAATTGATAGGTCCATTTCTCTGTGAGATACACAAGCTGGTGAAATAAACCGTGCATTATAGTAATAGGAGAACACAGGAGCACCTGGATAGATCCCTCTGTACATCAGAATCTATTCAAACCTGTGTCTCCCATTTCCCAAAGCACAAATGATGATTTACTGCTGAGTTTCGAGAGACATAGCCTCACAAATATGAACCGTCAGGGAAGGCTCTACTGTTAACTCATCAGCAGCTGTTTTATTTGTACCAAACAGCAAGGTAATGTTTCAGGAGAGCTCAGCTTCTTCCAAATGACAGATATCTGGGTGGCATGCAGGAAGCACACAGGTTTCGCCTGATTCTTTCAGCCCACATAACGATTATCACAATGGTGAGCTACCAAATCAGAATGCTCACCTCCTATATTATACAAAACTTCTATGATTAACACACTGTTTCTCGGACTTTTCCCACTTGCAGGATTTTTCTGAAATATAGCTAGACAGAAGTGGGATAATTCACATGTGACCCAGGACTTTGAAATACGTCCAGAGTGATGACTGCAGAAACAGTAGAGTTGCCTCAACGTGCCTCTGGCATACACACTGTTAATTTCTGCCTCATTGACTTCAAATTCACCTGGGGACCACAATGTTTGGAACTGTCAACATCCCTCACTCACCAGTTTGGAAAGTAAACGTTAGCAGCTAATCTATTAATAAAGATGAACAACAATCTGCTCTTGCACTGCTACTTATTGTTATTAGAGCAGTGCCCCGAAGCTTAAGCTGGGATAAGGGACTTACTTAGGCTTCCATTTTTAAATGGAAAGCCACCGTTTTTCTGGCTCGTAGACCTCAGTTGCATAGAATTTATAGCACACAGCACAACCATAAGGATACTGTATGCCATAGCTGGCATCAGCCTTCTGCCAGCAGCCAAGGGCCAGACCTGCATTCTGACTGGGCTGAAAACCAGCAGGCAGGGCTGAAAGGACCTGGCAAGGGGACAGGGTCAAAGACAATTATTTCAACCTTTTATCTAACACAGGATGGGGTGGCTCAACTGCAGCAGCCCCAGAGACTGCATCTGGGCTTTGGCACCACACCGGTTTCTCTTAATAGAGACAAACCCACCTCCATCCCTGAAGCTGCAGCTTGGCCTCTGCCAACAACTCCTTCACTCCCAAATTTGTGCAGAGGCAATAATGCAGCAGTAACACTGTTATCAGTGTCTCACAGCAGTGCTCACACCAGGGAAGGAGCATGGGAAAGAGGGCAAGCACTGTTTGACTAACAACAGGAAAGCACCTTCTAAAACTAGACCTGAATCCCATGGGTGTGAATAGCTGGAGAGCATTCTTTCAGTGATACATCAGGCTCTAGAACACTTTAACTTCTTGTCTTGAACTTACTTTTCTCTCATTTGAGCCCTTTTCTTCCTGATGGGCTCAAAAAATTTACTTTTAGCAAGCCTGAGATCTCTTCTGTGGTGTTCTGTGCAATTTGAACATGTGTATATCTATTTTTGTGTTATCCAATTTTACAACACAAAAAGTTGATTCAAAGCAAAATTCCATGAGTTCGCCTAACACTGGTAAAAACTTAATAAAATTGACCCAAAAAAAAGTCATCCAAGTTGTTAAAATGATTTTGACTTTAACAAAGTGGTATTTTCATCAGGTACAGCTTCTTACAAAATTTGACCTTCAAAACATGGAGGAATCGCCATCAGAAGAAATTTTACATAACTTCTTGAGACACACCAATTTCCATATTGCCAACTGTACATTATCCATCTCATCTAATTGTAAAAGATAAAAAAAAAAAATCCTCAGAAATTCAAGTCCTTTTCTTCCTAAACCTTGGAAAATTCAATGAGAGTCATTTAGAACATTACCCAGAGAACACAGAGGTAATCCATTACGGGCACCACCTAAGGAGACAATTACAGCAGTAAAGATATTTTACCCAAGTGCTGTCCAGTAACAACTTGCAAAGCACAGGGGCACAGTATTTCTCTTTTGCTGTATTTTCAGTCAGTGTTTTATCGATTATTTTTCCCACAGTATCTTTTATTTATCATTTTTAATCATGTTCTAGTGACCTCTACGGTTTGCAATTGAAGGACCAGCACAAACATGGTTCAAGAATAAGAAAAAAAGTAATAAATAAAAACAGGAGAAAAAAATCTATATTCAAAGTGTGAGGGTGGGGAAGTATTCAGAAGATCTTGAAGTGCATTTTCCCACAGGACTCGAAGACCACATGGGCTGATGTTTTTCTATTAACAAGACACTGTAAGATACACATCAGGGCTGAGTTGTTTCATCCCTTCCTTCTGCACCTCTCTGTCCCTGTGATCACTGCAGCTACCTAGAAAGTCAAATTCCAGCCCTGGCATGCCACAAAAACCTGCCCTTCATTTTCCAAACTAGATACTGCTGCAAGATCCACTGAAAGCCCACATTTCATTGACACCCACAGCATAAGGTTGCCTGCTGCAGCTCAGGAGAAGTTAGTGTTTTTATCTTCACTCCTACCTATAGCTTTGAATAAAAGGTGAGTTACAGTCATCTTCTCAAGAGTCTGACCTGCCAAACACTCAATTAATCCTTTATTCCTCTTATGGCAGTCAGCACATGACATTTGAAATATGCACTCAATCTTAGAGCAGCTCAGCCCAGAGCTCCCCTCCCCACCTGTGTGGTCCAACAGCCCTGACAAGAAATGCCACAGTGTCTCCACGGGTTTGATGCAAACTAATCACCCCTGCCCATTTGTTACTAAGAAGCATTAGATAACTGACAAGAAATCTGAGGTATAATTCATCATGGATTTTTGTCTGTGAAACTACTTGAACTAATTTGTTCCTACACCAAAAACAGAAGAGGTGGAACCATCAAGCCCCTCACGCATGACCTCAGAAATTCAGTTATGAGGTGAGGGTATAAAAGGATGACAAATTAATAAAATGGACCAGTCCATAGAATGGACAAGAAAGAGGGGGAAAAAAAAACCCAGAATGAACTGAGAGGGCATTTCAGACAGATACAATGAAGCCCAAGTTCATTTGTTTCTAAGACAAAAACCACAATAGGAAAGAAAGAATACAGCAAATAGGCTTCTTAAAATATATACTTCTTAAAATAAAATATAGTCCTGTCAGTTGTTGTCTTTCTGTGAGTCCAAAGCTCTGCTGAAGCTGTGAGGTGTATTAAGGTTGCAGAAACCATAAACTCCAACATAAGTCTCTTTAATTTATAGTTGCCTGACGGTTTTGTTCTACTGAGCTATTTACTTGATGTATACCTGACGTCACTTCAAATGAACTGTTCAAAATAGAAATACAATGTAGATAGGATAAATGATCTTGTTTAGCAGACTTTCCAAAGTTGGCCTGTAAAACACCAGTTGCAAAACTTGCCTTCTCCCCACCCGCACACATTGCCATTCCCAGTCACCACCTATTTCACCAGTCACAAGTGCCCTTTCACACAGATGAAGGCTTTGCCTAGTCAAAATGCAAAATTGCATCTTTGGGAAAGATCCATCCATCACCTTTACTCTGTGTGTAAACAGCCATGCTGCACTTACAAATCAAATATCCACAGGTTAGAACCTGCACTATACCTCCTACCACTTGTGAGCTGTTGCTCAACACTGGTAGTTGCATCTGGAAACCATACAGTAACATAAAAAATACTAAGTGCAGTACTCTGAGAGACACAGACCAGGAAACACCAAGGCATAAGGTCACATTGTAAAGACTGCCAATGGTGTTCAGCAACCAGCTCTCGAAGAGCATCATCAGTCATCCTCTTTAACAGGGTCGTTGAGGACTCAAGTTGGATTTTCCAGAGCCTGATGTTTTTGCATCGCCAAAGTTGCTCTTATGCAGACTCATTTATTGTAAAAACCTACCAAATGCAGTAGGAGAGCAAAGAGTGATTAGGGAGATCACATTCTAGGAACAGCACCAGCACCACATGCCTACAAATCACACAAAAATATAAAGGTAACATACACAGACAAAAAAAAAAAAGAAATCTGAAAGTTACATTAAAAATCCACTCCTTGGGAATTTATTGCACCTTTGGAATGAAAACAATGCACTTCAGATAAAGCTCTGAAATGAACAAGAAATGTTCTCAGAAACTCTGGATAATGTGCTAGGGAAGATTCAAGAGATTTTAATCAGGATCCCTTTGGAAGGCAATACAAACAACAGAAAGATGCTAGAAAAATAGAGTCTTATCCTTGTCAGGGTCATGCTGGCTTTGGTCTAGTAGAGCACTTAAGCACATGTATAATTTTCAGCACACAAATAATTCTGCTGTAAGCGGTATTAAAGCAGCTTATAAGATCAAGTCAAAAATATCTACACCTTCTCTTGCAAAGCCTTAAAAGTACAAGCCTATAAAGACAGTTTATTAATATAACATCTCCCTGATGATCTGACCTCAACCCCTTTCATTCTGAAGGGGAAATATGTTTATTGAAACATTCAGCAGTGAAGCACAGAAAGAACAAAATGAAGTTGCTTCATATTACAAAGCAAAAAGTCCTTCTGGTAATCAACTGTTGTTAACAGTTTTGCATCATTATTTGTTGAAATTACCCCATTTCAAGGCCCTCTATCTTCCAGCTTTAGCCTAGGCATGAAGGTTAGGTTTATCTAGCCACCGTGCCTGCTGCTACTGCTTTGCAGCACCACACTGTGAAGGATCTTTATGGAGAGCAGTCCTCACCCAGCCAGGAGCAAAGAGAGGGGCAATACCGAATCACTGCCACTGCAAACTGGTTGTCACCAAGAGCACAGTAGCCCGTTATTGAATTGTCAGGAATCTTTGATTTAAAGGCCATAAAAGCTATATTTTATCCTGGGTTTTTCTATACTAAGAGTTTTCTAGCCTGTAGGATTAAATTGCTTAAGAATGGAGAACTCTCTCATCTTAATTGCATTTTGTGTTTGTTTACACTGTTGGCATTCTGTGCACAGTCACTGGAAAGAGAAACAAATTCAAACAGTTCAAACAACTCATGTAATTTTGCTTAGCCAATGAATCTATGGGTGAGATACTTTCATACATACAGAAAGCAAAGGCAAGACTAGCTGCTTGAGTACAACATTCACACCTTACCTAGTTCATTTGCAGATATTTAGAACAGTCACCCTGCCTAAAAACAGGGCAACATTTCACTCTCGTGCAGTGAGGAATTACTTCCACCTCAGGAAACCTCTCAGAAGAATACAATCCATGAAAAGTCCAGCCACAGAGACCTAAAAAGAAGCTGAAAAGTCTCATTTCAAAATACTCCTCACAACAGACTCAGTTCCCTCCTCTTTCCTTGGCCCTCCATCCAATACATAAGATGATGTATTCTGAGAAGCCAATTGGGGCAGACAATTGATTTTCTCTAGGCTGTAAAAACATCATTGAGAAGTGCTAGCCCACAGTCATCAGCATTTTTTTTCTGAATGTGCCTTTTATAGCTGATTTCGCAATACTATTTTCTCATGTCATATAGGCATAGGCATCCAGTTAAAGTTTCAAGATGCAATACCCAAAACCTTCATTTTCTGTGTAGCAAGAAAATGACTGCCCAGCTTCTCTTCCAGGAGGGCAGGGTGTCTGAGAATGGAAGAACCTCACCCATTTTGACACTGCTGTTCCCATTGGGA